>WHYT01014356.1:120908-196122 GCA_009806455.1 Tetrax tetrax
CACCCCGCGTAAGGCTGTCCGAGAGCTCGGCGCGAAGCAGGAGCTGTTCACACAAGGCCAGCGGGTGCAGCTGTGGTGCAAACCCAGCTCCGCGCCACGGCAGCGGTTGCGCCGGGGCTCAGGCCGTGCCGCGGGCGGCCGGGAGCTGCAGCACGGAAACTCAGCGCTCTCGGTTCTCTGACTGACTTACAGAGCACAGCGCACCGCCGCCCGGTGCCTCCGCGCCCCCCGCCAACGCTCCTGTTTGGAGCTGCACGGAAAGCGAGAGTTCAGGAATGCAGTCATCCAAAAGAAAGGGCGAGGACCAAAGGAGGGTGCAGGGATCGCGGCCATCAAGCACCTCAGCTCCAACGGGGGCCTGACCCATCTACCTGTGGCCCAAGGAGGGGCTTTTAAGCTGTCGCGGCTGCTGCTCAACACCAGACGTTCCCTGCGCGTACCCTGACCTGGATGCTTACACTGGTTAAAGATTTACCTAATGCTTTTTACACACAGAACTGGTATTTCAGACAGGGATCTGGAAACATAACTTGAAGGGCTTACGCCTTGTGCTACTCCATATTCCATGCTTTAGACAGATCGTTTCCCCAAATATACCTCTTCAAGGGTTTTCAGCTCCTCAGGACTCCGATAAGCCCTTCTGGAACCTGCGGCAGACGACAGTAAGACATTGCCTCCTGGTACGAGCTATCCATAAGCCTTCAGATTTCTCTCAGGTAGACAGTGCTCTGTGAAGGCAAGTAGATTTACCTTAAACTCAACATATTTATAGATGTTTAAAGCTAGTGTTAAGCAAATCAGTTTCATCCCACTCCTATGCATTTTCGGCACCCAGTATCAAATCAGCTCAAGAGAACTGAAGTGCAGCCAAGAAACAAGTGCTGAGGAGCACACGAGTACAATATGCTGGAATACCAAGGAAGGGAACAAGAACTTTGTAAGGCTGACCTGTTTCTGAAACATCCTGTGGGCCTTCACGTTATTCAGAGAAAGCAAAGCCAGCTCTTTTTAAAATTTCGACTTGCCAGGATAGTGTAAACCTTTACCAAACCATTCAGAGGAGCAGCAGCATCTGCAAGGTTTGTTTAGGATTGTACCAGGCAGCTGCTTATGTTCAAAGAAAACAATAAAAGAAAATTACCCAAACTCATAGGTTCTGTCCTCAGCTCCTGAACGTCAGCTTCAGCATCCTGTGAAACATGAAATCTGTTACCGCAGAAGGTGGCGTACAGAAATGGGATTCCTGCATTTGAGGGAACCGTATACAACCCAGTCAAGCACTTACCATGAAGCCCATGCAAGTGGTATTTATGTGGTCTGCATTTACTTTTTATACAAGTAATGGAACATGCTATAGAGTTTTCCCCACACTTCTGCAAGACAAAAAATCGCTCATGGCAAGCAGCACTATTTATCATTATATTAACACCAAAGCCATCAGTAACAGTTTAAGTATCTTTTTTTTTTAATTTTCTTACAACCACTTAAAACTGTCATATACCACAAACTTATATACACTATTTACAGACAAAACAAGCAAAATATCCATCCAAAATATTTTTTAAAAAATCCTCTGATTAAATTGTTACACCTGCTCAAACAATGGTGGGACTTAATAGGCATATTTTCTTGTGCATGTTTCTCTTCCATGTAGTACTTCAGTCTCACTGCATATATATATATTTAAAAGTTAAAGAAAGATAAAACAACAAGCAGAAGGGACACAACACAATATGCATTTAAATCTTTGTTTAAGAACAAGCAGCTAATTAAAAAAGGCAAAATACAGGAAAAGTGCATCAGTTCCAATGAGTTAGTATAAGAAAGAGGCCCATAGGTGGAAAGCAGGTACCCTTTAGGGTAAAGTCTCCTAGAAGACCTCTGATTGTCTACAAAGATTATTTAAAATTTATTTTAAAAAAAGAAATTAAAAAAAAAATAAAGAAAGAGGAGAGGAGAGGAGAAACACAACACCTCCAGAATTTTTTTTTTCCACAAGGTTTCTTGGAAACTGGTGCTCAACAACTTCCAGAGTGGACAAGAATTGATTTGTGCCCGGACCTCATAGCTCATTCACGCAACTTGAGTGTCTCAAGCAGAAGGCCTGTTCCTCTTGAACTGTGCAAGGCTAGAGGACTTCCACAGGCTCTGTGCCCACAGTTGTGCTGCGTCAGTTAGACCTACCGCCTCTGAATTTTGTCAGCGCAAGACCTGCTCGCTTCCGTGGCTTAAAGCTGAGCCAAACACTGCTGGCTTTGCACCTAACGGAGTAACTTTGTCTTCTCACCAAAAGTCCATTTATAAGTCTGGTGCATTTCAGAACAACAGATGCGACACTGAGGAAGCTAGAAATTACCACGGAGACAAACTGTCACTAACCTTAACTAATTTTTGCTATATTTCATACAGATTATTATTATTATTATTATTTCTTTTTAGAAAAACACATAACAATAAAAGATACTTGTTGCATCTGGTGTTCCCAAGTCCCATTCTAACCCTTCACCCAAAAAGCTGCCTTCGAAAACAAGGCTACGTTTATGTTTGGGGAAGGCTGGCAGCACTCTGAAATGTGGGTTCAGCACACAATCCCTTTAAAATGGAGCCTTCAGCCAATATTTGAAGTCTCCTGACAGAGCCTATGTCTTTGTGCTTAGTTACCTTTAGGTCATTTTCGCTCACAGGAGGCAGTAACCAGTCTGCCACTATGTGACAGGACTGCTTAAGGAGTAGCTTTGTATAGGATCATTGTATTTTTGGCTTTCTGGTAAGGCTACTTCATCTAGTAACTTCTCTAACAATAGATTTGGTCCAAAAGTATCCAGTCTCCAATTTGAGCTTGATAGTTTCGAAGCCTATTGCATTACATTCAAATATCTTGCAAGCCTCTTTCCCTTTTGCTAACAGTGTACCAAGTCTTTGTACTTCACACAGAAGAATGGAGTGCTCAGTCCAATCCACTGTAAATATATTTACATTTCTGTGGACCTAGCAGCTAAATACTCCTTCCCTCCTTTAAAGCATCATTGGAATAAACACTAGCAAAGCCTAAAACAACAACAAAATACTGGTAAAAGTTGTGACAAGAGAAAGTAATCTTAACAACCACTCCCCCAAGCTCTGTATGTACTGTTTCCATTAATCCCAGGAGAGACTGCAAACGCTCCTGGAGTTCTATACAACACACAAGTGAATCTGCCTCTTATTTCATTCCTCAGAGTGCAACTTTCAGCAATGTCTATCATTAGGAAAAAAGTAGTCTTCATTCACCAAGATCAGTGCTGTACCTCTCCTCTTCTGGAAGGACTGCTTTCAGTTTAGGATGGACTGCAAGCTGCTCGTGCTTTAGGGGATAATTCTATCATGTTAACCTTCTACGACATTTTTGGAGGTCAAATACTTCCCTGTTATGGACTCCTTGTGTAGGTGCAGAAAGCATGCTACAGTAACAAAATCTTTCTGCCTAACAAGACTAAGCTTAGCACGGCATGAGTGCCATATGGAGGCACCACCAGGTTTCTAAAGCTATGATGTGCAAAACCAAGACTGTACAATGCATATGAAAATAGGACAAGCAAGAATATAAACCCTCAATGGGTCACAGCCAGGGGAAATCTCCTTTTACCATCCACATAAACAGTGCACGAGCCCCAGTGGAGGCTTGTTTTCTTGTACTGAAGACATTTGAGCAAGACACCACTGCCTTTCTCCTGGGCCTCCAGCTTTGTTATATCTTATGGTGAATGGATGTGGTAGAGGGCAGCACAAATCTCTGAAGCCTAAATTA
Source organism: Tetrax tetrax (assembly GCA_009806455.1). NCBI lineage: Eukaryota > Metazoa > Chordata > Aves > Otidiformes > Otididae > Tetrax > Tetrax tetrax. The sequence goes on from WHYT01014356.1 coordinate 124,696, forward strand.
CCGCAGTCCCAGCAACTCCTGCTGGTGAAACATTGCTATCATGCAAAGCCAAGACTCAGCCATCAGCTACCCAAAATCCAGTTTTGAAGAAACAGAGCAACTAAAGCAGCACGTGAGCTGATTTCAAGTCATGTTGGAATAAGATGAGCAAACAGAAGTGCATTTTTGTCATCTGCCACACACAGAGAAAGAAGAAGTTGAAACAGAGTCAAGTAGAAACACCATCCATCAAGACAAAGCCCCCATTTATCCCTTTTAAATCCAGCAATAAAACAGAGTGCATTTTTTTTTTCCAGGAAACAGAGTGTACAGTACCTGTGTGCAGCATAAAAACATTACACAAATAATGAAAACATCCCTTTTGAAAATCTCAACAAAAATAGATCCCATTGGGACCAGACTGTCAGTGCCTCCCAAAACAAGGCAGAAAAATCCAGCCTATAAAACATGCCAAAGGTGACCAGTAAGAGTCCCACTAACCTCTGAAACTGCCGACTGCTTTAGTTACTCAGAAAAAGAAGTATGACACTTGCATTCAAAACCCTAAGCGCCATGTTATCAGGTTCACTAAGTTACCCTTTAAGCTCTGTTCCCTCCTGACAACTACTTACAAAGACCTCTATCTGTCCGTGTGGAGACGTGGAAGCAACATCTGTTGGCTATACCAGGTCAGTTCTGCTGGGCATCAGTGCAATAGAATTCTGGAAACCCTGAAGAATGATAAATGTCCAAAAGCATCATCTTCCAGCCCATGAGTTCTCTGCTGGTCAAATTTCTCAAGACAAGATGCTGACAGCAAAGCAGTAATGTTTCTTTCAAAAATTTTTTCAGGCCTAACGGCTTACCTCTGACCTTGCCCTAAGGGAATGGAGTACGGGCAGATGACGTAAGCACAACATGAAGAGCCAAAACATCCCTTTATTGGCCACTTATCTGGCGTGAGGAAGAAGAAGGGGCACTTTGATTTCAATTTAGTTATGTTTTCAGACAAACTCCTCGCTGAAACCTACAGCTCACAGCATCAGAACCACCGATCACACTGTGCCTAAGGGACACCCAAATCAATCCATCTGATCCAAGCAACCAGTATGTGTCAGAAACCAGCAAACGCGTCTTTCCTAAACAAATTCCTGCAGTAAGGAATGCCTCAGCGTGCCATGGGCTTTCTGCAAAAATGTATTTGAGTAGGAGATCAAGGACCACAGCTGCACACATAAAACTCCTGCCTGTGCTCCTCCAATTACTCTAACACGCAGAGTGAATGAATGCAAGCATCTGAAACGTAATGCTTATTTGATGCAGATCTTGAGCCTGATGCAAGTTTCCCACATCTTTAATGGAAAGTAAAGTAAGTCCTGTTACTTAAAGTGTAATGCACAGGTCTACACCAAGTGGCTGATTGGGTTTTATTTCCCTGGAAAATTAAAATCAGCAGTTCACCCTGCTGTGGGTCTACCAATGGAACTAGATGTCCCTCTGTCCTCTTCCTTTTCTCTAAAAAAGCACAGAAACCCTTTCCCAATCCCCTACATCTTCATCAAGTCTGATCCTGAGCAGCTGTAAATAGTTAAAAATACAAATTCATGCTCATAAGATAGTTTCCAGTATGCACACACCAGCAGAGCTAAGTTGCAGTCCTCTATTGATTGCAGTTTCCTTAGTGTATTCTCTAAAAAGATGTTCAGGTAGCAAAGCAGAAGTCTGCTGACAGGCTCTGTACACGTGGCCCAATTGTCTGCTATAAGAAAAAGGAAGTAACTTCACACAATGAAAAAAATATATCTGATAACCAAAATACAGAAAATGCAGAGGCACTTTCTCTTTCCTTCCTTTTTTCCTACAGCCCGTCTGTAAGAGAAGTGCAAAATAATTGTTTTCTGGCATCTGAGGAAAAAGGTAACATCCAGGTTAAGCCTACATGGGTTTCAGCTAAAGCTTTGGATCGGAAGCTTTGTATGCTGATATTGGTTTGTACTCCTGACATGCCCACAGGAGAGACACTGCTGTGCAGCTACAGACGATTTGTCCAGAAGTAGTTCCCTCCCTTTTTAGTTCATCACTTCTACTGTTCAGGCTACAGAGGTAGTAAAAACAAAGCAAAAACCTAACAACGACAAAACAAAAAAACAAAACAAACAAACAAAAACCAAAAGGAACCACACTCTTGCTATACTGTACATTCAGAACCCTGTGGCCATGTTGTTGTCCCAACAATGAACAAATTCATTAAAAAACTCAATATTAACACACGAATGTGCAAAGAGCACATTCCAAAGCCAGTGCTGTGGGGGAAAGCAAGTGTTCGTCCACAGGGAGGGAAGGGGATTCTGTGAATCATCAGGAACAGAGAAAGGTTGTTTCTGGCAGCCTACATGCTAATGTAAACAGGATCCGTTCCTCCTTTTAAAGTTCTGTGCCAACAGAACTATTGAAATGTCATTTCCCACCAGAGGAGACTTTTCTGTAATCATTAAAAAATACATTAAAAAAAGGGGAACCATAGAGCAAGAGACTATTGTGTTCCCGAGCTGGCAGCTGGTAGAGTAGCCCCTGTGTTTGCATTGGCATTTTGCTCCAGATGTTGTCTTCCTTTTGTCAGAGTGAAAAACTGAGTCTGACAGATGCTCTTAGGTCACAAGGGCCTCAGTTTAATTTCATTTGGCTTTCCTTGCTAGAGAAAAGGAGCATGTTTTTGTAGTTGTGCTTCAAAGGTCCACTTCAACTTGGCTGCTCCTCAGTTAGCAAACTGCTGGTAAAAGGCAAGCTTGACCCTCTCAATGTGATGGCAAAGTTTAATAGCTGGTCCAAGCTTCAAGTCCATACACTCCTGAACGGTGGGCAGGGTCAGCAGCAGCAGTGCCTGGCCATCGATTTCCTGGCAGAAGACAAAAACTCCACAGTGAGTTTGCATTCTCATTTTCCCTGCTCCTTCAGCTTTCACTTACTGCAATTTCAGATTCATGACCGATTGTGAATTAGACATTTCTTTTGTGCTACTTAAGGCATCTTAAAATATTAATCTCTCTTTCTCATAACAAATTAGCTCCTTTCTTAAAATGTCCACTCAAATTCACTGGCTAAGGGGCAGAACCTCATGAGATGCTATTTTTTAAAAATGAACCTAATAACAGAAACCAAGAAAATTTAATGCAGAAAGGCAGTTTCCCTAATCTCTCCATCTTTCTGGAGAAAGGTTCTACAAGAAAATGTACATCTTCGGAAACGTCTACCACAAACCATACTCATCATTAGTTCTAGCACTATACTTTTGATTTTTTAATGGCAAATTTTAACCAAGATCCAAGAAAAATGTTAACTTGACTTATGTTTGTACTCTACTTGTCATACTTTAACACAAAAATGTTCACTTGTTGTGCAGCTGTACAACACACTGACACCTACAGTTAGTCTGCAGAATGGAAAACATTTATACTTTGGAAGAGTCAAAACAAGTGGCAAAACTGTATGTCCTAGAAAACAGGCTCTGGCCTTCATGGTGGTTGGCTGTAAGCATTGTCTACAGGTTTGGGATTTGGATACTCCATAGATCAAAGCATCCTTCACTGAGTACTAAGGAATCTGAAAAATTCTGGCCATTCCCTTAATTCTCCTCTCCCAAACTGCAAAAGGTTGTGCATGTGCTTGTTTCCTCAAAACCCTATTATAAAATTTAAACTAGCTTCTTTTTGTGATTATTAGAGGGTAAGAAGTGAAGTGTCAGATTCAACCTTTTAACAGACAAAAAATAATACCTGATCAAGGAAAATTCTCGCCAGTGGTGCACAGTCAGTGGATTTGAGGAATCGTACAACATCAGCCACGCTCCATTCCAGAGGGTTACTGTCCAGCTGCAGCTTTTCAGCAACTTCCAACTTGATGTCCTAGACAAACCACCCGGCACAAAAAGAATTCCCCAAATGTTACACATGCAATGGACCAACGCTCCTCTCTACTTCCCCACCCTCAAATATGCAGCTGCCATATAAAGCTCTAGTAAGAGGTCAAATTGTAGAGGTTTCTTGGTTAACAGAGACGTGTAGAACAGCATTGTGCTGAGGGTGCAGGCTATAACATCATTACAGCCAGTAAGCATGGATCTAAAAACAGGATTTGGTCAACACCACATCACTGCTCAGGTTGAACCAAGACGAGTGCTAACAGCTGGGAAATAGAAAGTTCACCATTCTGTCTACAGCCTCTGCTTTGTCTTTATCACATTCCTGTAACACAACTGTAATAAAAATCATTACTTTTAATTCTTCTGTAGTGTCTTCACAGTGCCCTTTATGGGGCAATGGAGTATTTTATGAGAACATATGTATGATGGTTAATATTCCAAGGTATTCATGCTTGCCCAATAGTGAGCAAACTAGAATACAAATCCACATTCGAAGTTACCTTTGGTGAAGGAGGTTTATTTTCATCATCAGAAAAGGAAAAGGTCCTGAGCTTCCTCTTCCGCTTGTCTCGGTCCTGAGCCAGGGAATGAGACAGTTCGCTCTGTGTAGGAGAGGATGACCGTGATTTCTTCTCTGAAACCTCTGATTCCTCAAGCATTTCGTCTTGGTGCTCTGAGGTACTATCCTCAGTCAGAGATTCTTCATCTACCTCGTCCTGGTCATCCTCATCCTCTCCACCACTGCCCTGAAGAGGTAAGAAAAGGAAATAGTTGGTGAAATTTAAAAAAATGGGAAGCCAAGGACAAAAGCTACAAATTTGCCATGCATTTGTCAGCTGTAACCTGAGGTTACACAGAACAAACAGTTTATTGTTTCAAAAGAAGCCCGTTGAAGATCACATACCATATTTATTAAAGTTGTTGGCAGTCTCATACCTGGGGAGATCCAGCGGGAGTGTTATCTACTGAAGTGGAAGCACGTTTTTTCTTATGAACAAAAAAATGTTTTCGTCTCTTCCGTCTTTTATTTGGTTTCTTCATGGCTACTTCCAGGTTACTGTGGCCACCAGGAGGCCTACCTATCCGCTTGTTTTTCCGCTTTCCATAATAGTGTGCTACCAGGACAGAAGAAAAGAGCATCACGTTGAAATGCACCTTCAATGTCACTAGTCATGTTTGTCCATCATCAGGACTGTAAAACCACTACAAGGACACGTCTCAATAGAAATCCCAATTCCGCAAAACTTCAGAATGAGTATGTGCCTATATTTTCCTCTTCAATTTGGTTTAAAGAAGAAGAGTTACTAATACATTTGATTTGCCCTACAAAGATTTACTTCCTCCATCTCTGAGAAGCCCCAAATTATCAGATTTTATACAAAAAACATCAGCTGCAGACTTGGTCCAATTTAACAGTGCTTTTTGTGATGCTTTGTAGTATGTACTGTTTGTTCTCACAGTGTCAAATGATTAAAGTCAGTTCAAAAGAAACTTAAAAAACCTAAAAGCTAAGAAAAGAGTTGACATTATTTTGTTCCACAACAAAATGGTAAAAGCAATTACAATGCCACTTAAATTACAATATTAGAGTCAGTTCTTGTTCCAAAAGTTGTCTTAAGCAGATAAGAGTTTTAAGCACACAGTAAGTTAATTCATGGTGTTACCACTTATAAAATTATTTTTTTCTCCCTGTATACTGGCACATGGATATTCTGTAGGCCTGTGCAGGTAGTGCTTGAACACTTGTGTAAGCAAAAGCAGCCTTCTGCAGCCAGAGCCAGAAGAAAACCAAAACATAACACGCCACCCCAACCCCACCTCGGCTGGTGATCAGCTGCGTACTCACTGTATTTAGTCTTTGTCAGGACAGAGCAGTTCTCTGAACACTTATCCAGCACCATCTGAGGGCCAAAGAGGTTTGGACAACATTCCAGCTTGATGCATGTTTTTCTACAGAAATCTGCCACTCGATCTGCCGTCCTCACAACTTCCACAGTTGCACGGTAGCTCTTTCCCTTATACCTAACGTTGAAAAAGTGGTTATAATTCCCCAATTACCACAATAAAAGTACTTCACTGAGAGATGCAAGAGAATATTGCTTTGAGATCAAACTCAGGGAAAATCTGAGAAATGAGTAACTTCATGGATTGACAAGTCTAGGAAACGGGTAGTCCAGTTTCTTACAACAGATACTCAAGCAAATTTTAAAAAGTAAGCTCCAGAGAGATGCCTGCAGTACCAAACACAGCAACACTGCCCTGCCAGCGACTATAAAATACCATCTGAGAGGAATATCCCAGAGTTCAGATGTTTGTTTTCTTTTTGCACAGCTGGTTTGTTCTTTCTTTGTTTTTATGGAACTGCAGAAGCGTCCACTGTGATGTGGACAGGTGGTCCCTAAAACCAAGATGGAGTGCACCAATTTAGCCAACAAAAGGTAACAGCAGACAGCTCCTAGCGAGCCATTCTATACACATACTATGACAAACAAATGAACTACTGCCACATTTCCAATCAGCTTTCATCTAACTGTTGAACAATTTGTCAGGACAGTCGCTTGCCATGGCACCACATATTGCTTCTGTTTGAATTAAATTAAGCAAAGATTTCTTTTTGTTCATCAGCCTTGCCATGACTCTGACAGAGCCGCACCGTGAAATGTCTGCCTGAGTCATTTATCATTTCTGCTTTGTTCTCCCACCACAGTTGCTGGCACATGCTGCTATCCGTTAGGGATGTCTCAGGCCTGCAAGTACCTAGTTAATGCACTGAAAGAAAGCAATATCATCATAGTCCAGATAGCCCTGCTCTCACTAATGTAACAAAAGAAAGCATGCAGCAACTTCAGTGAAATCAAACAAGGTATTTTTTTCCCCTCTATTTAGAAGGTACATTTTCTATTTACATTAACCTTTCATATGATCTTCCTATTGTGCAAATCCAGAGCAAGCCTTCAATACACAGAAAGGTGTCTTTTTACACAGGAAACTGATCCAACAAAAGAATTACTGACAAGTTCAAAACTGTGTAGAAAGTGTTCTATGGCACATCAGGAAAATCTGATCTCTAGGATGCAAACACAGGGACCTAATCACAAGACCATCACTAGACTATAAAGGAATATCTGGATTTATCAAATATATGTAAATATGATCACTGCTTTTTTCCTTGCAAAGAAGCTCCAACCTGAAAAGCTCAGCGGGAAAACTAGGGAGTGCTTTAGGGTAGATTGTTGTAGAAAGACTTCCATGCCAGGCCACTTCAGAGTACTACTATAACGTAATTTCAGAGGAGTCGTCTTCCATGGAGAAATTCGTGTGGAAATGCCATGGAAGTCTGAGAAGCTTCCTAAGCAGTACGTGCTTTTGCTTTAAAATACTGACAATTATCTTCAGGTGAATTAATCTTAAACCTCACCTTCACATCTGCTAGTGTATATGCTACGTTGCACCAGTACTACTCCATTCTTACTTCACCACTAGCTGCTTACATGCCAGTAGCAGAGCACACCTGGCATATTAAGGAGTATTAAAATCAGATGCACTTCATCAGACCTTCATAAAGGAGTTTATAAATATTTGGAAGTTTAATCCCTCAGCACCTTCATATGCTATAAGCAATCTTTCCTTCTCTGAAATGTGAGAAATTAAAGCATAGATCACAGAGAACATTGCTACTGGGATCAAGCAAGTGTGGAACAGGACAAGAATTTACTTGGCTTTTAGGGTCTCTCCATGACCATGCCATGCAGCCTCTTCATCCAACTGCAGCTCTCGCAGGACACGGCTAGGTTTGTAAGCTGCATTGATCAATAAAGTGAGAACCTATGGTGAGGAACCAAAGAGGAGAAAATACATTTATCTGTACAATAAATCTGTTTTAAAGTGCTGCAGTAGAATAGGAAATTACTTCTATTCATCCAAATTATCTAGCATCAAAGCACTCATTCACAGCAGGATTACAGATACCTTCTGATACTGCCAAAATGAAAACAGAGAGCAGTCGACACTTTGGACCTTGCCAAACCTTCAGAATTTATCTGCAGAGTCACGAGTGTATCTAGCAATTTCCAAATCATTGGCCTTGAATTACATGCCACTAAATTAAACCCTGGGGCAGAATACTACAAAACTTGCATAACCTTGGATAAGTCTGAGTGATTATCTTCAAGACTGTTTGACACATGACGATGTGCCAAAAATGCTGCAGGATTTTGCTGCCTGCCAGCCTACTACTTCCTACAAAATCATACTGCAGAATCTTAAGCTCCCCTCTGTTTTGCTTTCGTGAACCATTATAAGGCCCACACTATAATAAAATCAGAATTTCTCTGCTGCTGTAAAGTAACTGAAAGTTGTGAGTAGCCTGAAGTTAGTGGGCGACAGCACAAAATGTGCATTCAAATGGTATTTCTTATTTCGGTACATGCTTATTCAATTCCATTCCCAAACTGGGCGCATCAGAACGCTGACAAAACAAACTCACAGCTTCAGTCCTACTAATGCAGCAGTCCAGAGGTCTCTATTTCAAAAGAAGCCTATTAAATATAACGCAGCAACGAAACTCACTCTAGGATTCATACATTGAGCAACAGTAATAATTTAAATGAATACTACTAAGCATATTGGTTGAACTTTTAGTAACACTCAGCATCTTAACAGCAGCAGGATTTGTGCGTACTTTATGCTTTCAGGCAGCGAAGCAGGTTAAACCTTCAAAGTTTAAATGAAACTGCCACAGAATTTCACACTTGCACTTTTGGAGTGCTTCTATCAGAGTACCGAAACTTGCAGAAATGATGGGGTACTTTTCTGTATGCAAAACTGGAACCTTTTCAATAATCAGTTTGACTCTTGTTCACTGCAGTCTTTTTACAGCATGTCTGCCAGAAAGTGTTTCTTAAGGTCTCTCCCAATTATGATACATGGTAGGAAAGTAAAAAATTCCAGAGATGTTGAGCCAATTTTGCATTTAAAGTGATCGTTTCATGAGAGCTCATGTGTGCACATATAGCTAAGACTTGGGAAACTTTCAGACTCTCAGGTTAGATAATAAGCACCCCATGACCTTTCTGGAGACTTCAGAAAAATAATTATTGCATTAAAGTATCTGTAAATTTGCTGTGAAACACCTTCTGGAGAAGAGGCTCTTTGGCATTAAAGAATGGCCTCTTCCTCCCCCTTCCCCTCCCTCGGTTACGTTAGAAAGGAAAACCACAATTTCATCTGATCTTTGCAAATCATATGCGATTTACAAAACACAGAGAATTCTTTTGATTTTCCAATTACTGAAAATAGTTTGCCATTTATACCAAGAAAATCTATATTTCCTCTGTTCTAACATCAACAGCACAAACTGTAGAGGAATTTTGGGATTATCTGAAGCTAAATTCTGTTAATTAAAATTGAAGCATTCATTACAGCTATAAAAAGATATTAACTCCTTTGATTGAGGTAATTACAGGTTACTCTGTTTTAACCTAAAATAAAGTTTAACAGTAGAAGGCTGACTGTAACTCAGATAAATGAGAGGCTTTTACTCTTTCCAGCCATTCATAAACCAATCCATGATTTATACCTGATTTTATACAAAAAACCCTCTTTACTTATTATCAGCTTAAATTTATTAATTACCCATCTATGATTAGAGAGACACTATAGAATTTAGGATATGCTGCTATACACAGATCCTCTATGTACAACCACCTCACCTCTTTCAGAACAAGAACGCAGTTCCCGGGTCCCACAGACTGAGGAAGCTCTGCAATCCTGCCCTTGTTAAGGTAAGGCCCTGAGAAGCACCGGTGGTTGAAGTAGATCTTTGGGCAGCAGTACTTTCCATTGATTACCACTGAGAAATGAGAAAGCAAAGATTTAAATCACACACTACAACCTCTCCAGCAAAGAATGACTTCTTGGAATACGTAGTATTTTGCCTGCTATAAAAAAGTAGGGGAAAGTCTTGCATGACATGAATTTGCAGTAGTTTCAGTGTCACATTTGCAATGACAGCACTGGTTATTCGATGTTGTCAAAATATTTTTCATACTTCACAAGCATGCTTGCAAATTGTCAAACTACAGGAAATGAAGTTGGTCACTGATCAGAAAGGAAACATTTCTTCCTGGCTAGTCTGATGCTTCATGGTATTACACCAGTGCGAACAGGTGAGAAGACGAAAATCCCAACTTTTTGGTAGCAAAAGCACTTCCTACACAGCAGTTGTGAATAAATTTTCCAGTCAAGTTGTTAACTCTCCCCAAAACCTCTGCCACTAGAGAAGCTGGCAAAGTTATTCTCCCCTGAGCGGTTATTGTCCTAAACCGCAATATCACATTGCTTTGTGTTTTTAAGACTCTTTCCCCTCAATCAGCAAACAAGAGATGCAGCAACTGATGAAGGAACCTTTCACAAAGTGACATAAAGTTTGCTAAACCTATTAAACAGTTAAACCCTCAAAATTAAAGTTATGTACAAAGCGTGTTGCAAAATACTTAAGTATAAATATAAAATTGTTTTACCCTAGCAGTGTTGTAGTTTTTCTTGATTGAGCAACACTATCATTTAAAGATCTTAAATTCAGTAGTAAAACTGGCAGATAAATAAACAAAGTCAAATTTACACTATGACTCTATTAAAAGCCAATTAAAATGCTAAGCAAGCACAAACCACTTCTAGAAGGTGAAGCTTCAGATGTGTATTTCACTGCACAGAATACAATAGAAGAGGAATTTTGTTGCCAAACAGATAAATCTATATGCCTGTTTCACCAGCAGATTCACTTATTCATCATATTAATTCTTGCAACAGTTTAGAAAATTATTAGATTTCGCCATCTGGCACACAAAGCAGTTTACTGTTTAAATTGTTTTGTTTATCATGATGATGAAGTTATCATAAAAAACAGGCAAACCTGTTTCCCCAAGCTAGAATGTAACAACTCAAGAGCACAGATGCAGTGCGCCTACTATGTTTCTCCCAATATTATTAAACATAACAGGTGACAATAAAAATCATCTGCATAGGTCACAGTATACATTTGGCTCCACATATCCTCTGCTGCGTGTGGGATGTTCTGCTGTAAAAATCCATAATTTCCAGGTTTAATGCGCATATCAATTGCAGGCCACAAGTAATTGCATGTTTTTGTTTGTTTCATTCTCTTTTGAAGTTCAACAAATCATCAAGGGATGAAAATCTTCAAACCCTTTCCTCCTCTTCCCTCTCCTAACAGAGGAGCGTTGAGCAGCTGAACAATAAGGAAGCTGAACTATTACAGAATTCTGTCTTTGTTAGCCTGCCCTCTCTGAGTAATACCTGAGTCAGAAGAGTTCAGTTCCTGGTTCTTTAGTCCATCATGAACTGTCCTTGAAGACAAAATTCTGAAATGAAAAGAAGATTGAGAGAAGGGACAGATGGTAAGGACAATCGCTTCTTGGTTCCTAAAATGCAAACATTAGATTTTTTTCTTTTTCTCCAGGTCCAGCCTTATTAATCTGCTTTCCATACTTCCCCTGTTTCACAATAACAATATGCAAGGAGTATCAAATGGAATTTGGAAAGGACTACTGCCCTGCTACAGCTAGCAGCAATCCCTCCTGCTTGAAGTATATGGGCTACCATGCTGATAAACACCCCACACAAAGCTACCGACAATAGTTTACATTTTTTGCCTCCTTTTAACTTCATTTCATGGCACAAGGCAATGCACAGTCTTACCTCACGCATTTTGAAAAAGATAGATTTTAAACAAAACACAACCAGAATGACTCAAGTACTCTGGTAAGAATTCCAATTACAAAACATGGAAGAACAGTCTGCTCAGAATTTTCAGAGCAATGAAAACATTGGCAGGACTACTGACAGATCTGGTGTTTGTAAAGCTGTAAGAGTCAATAAAACCAACTGTCGGGCATTCTACCGAGCATTTTTGAGCAGGCTCACATGAAGGAGTTTCACATGCATGACACAATTTATAAATGAATTGTAGATATTAGTAGAATTCTCCTTTTTTGCTAGTCTGGACCAAATTTAATCTGAAGGAACTATCAAAAGTTCACCCACTAAACGACTCACACTAAAGACATTTTCTGATCAGCTGTGCAGAATCACAGCTACGTGCTAAGGCAGCCACATTTTCTAAGCATGTTCACCTTACAGAAACTGTATTATTTGAGAAGGGAATACAACCAAAAGGGACGCCAGTAATTTTCCCTATCAATCACGACTGATAAAAAAAGATTCAAGCACAAACTTACAAACACAGTCTCAATATCAGGCTAGTTTTTCTTAAACACACTCCAATAGTCACAGACAATGCAATCTTTTAAAAATGAAAGATGAACAATTTCAACCCCAGAATTTCAATGACTTGACCTATTCAATAATTCAGCTGAGTTGCACTAGCATTGTTAAAAAAAACAAATTCCCTGCTTTCTGTTTCCTACTAAAGCAGCACAAGAGGTCTGTTCCAACATCAACAGGAACTACTGGCATTAAGACAAATGGATTGTGGAATCTCAGCCCTCAGTACAGCACTTCTGTAAAGCTAAATCGCCCCTAAGACAACATGGCTTACCAATTAGAAAAAAAAAAATCCAAACCTTAACAAAAAATAAAAGTAAAAAACTTGTTACTTACTGTTTCTCTGGTTGAACTACTGCAATTTTTTTCTGCTTGTTTACTGAAAGGAAGAAGAAGGTATTATAAAGAGCAAAGTATGAAAGCCAAACAAATTAAACTTCTAGTACAATAGGTATACTAGTCTCATTTCCTCTAAGTTATAAACCAAAAAGAATCTATGTTCAAAGTCACCAGAATGGTAGACAGCCGACCCATCTTAACTAGAGATACACTAACCATGTAATTTGAAGTAACTCAAAAGGTTTACTTCAACTTTCACCAAAAATTCATTAAATCAGGCATGCATAACCCGGTCTTCTAGGAAATCTCACCTTTTGTGCATCTTTGTTTGCATCATAGCCCCTAAACTACTTGTAGTATCAGACAAAAAGGAATGGGATGCTTTCCTTTTCAGCATGCAAAGGTGCTGAAACCTAACCAGAGGTTAGGTTCATAGGCCTAACTCACCACTTTACTGGCACAGGGAATTTCAGCACTGTTTAACTTTAAAATGGAATGAAATTAGCTGTTTAGAAAATTGTATGATTTAAGCCAATTACTATGGAGGAAAACACTGTTGCAACTAAGAAAGTCAACTAGGTGATGGGTCCACTTGCTAATTCTGCCTTTCACAACCAGGTAATAACATTAAACAAGGTAACACGTGCCTTCAGCAATTTCAGGCTTTGTCCCCAGCAAACTTCTGGATTTTTTTTTTTTTAAGCATCTTTTCTCTAACTAGGCTTCCTCCACTTCCTCCTCTGTCCTTGGCAGTACAGACATGCCTCAGATCAGTTTCTCTTGCTTTGACTTGCAGTAAATGAGAGCTCATTCTAATCTTACCATTTTATTATCTTTCTTAATAAACATTCAGGAAGTTCTTCAGTTTCTCCAGCTCCCATTAAACTTTAATAAACAGAGGTCACCAACCAGCTGAGAGAAGAGACTATATTGTGCTACTTACTAGTGTAGTTAAAAGAGGCAGGATTTACTTTTCAACATTTTGTCATTAAAGGATCACAACCATCTGGCCCATTTAGAAAGCCAGTCTCCTTTATTTCAACCCCAAAACGTATACACACTCAACACTGCTCTGTTCTGGCATTAATTTTACTTGCACAAGTGCAAGTGTAAAAATCAGTATCAGAGTCAGACACACAGCAAGAACAGCTTAGACAAAAGTACATGCAGCGTGGGGGTGTGTGCATACACACAGGTACGATTTCTGTATTGTGACTAATGGATCATTTCCATACGCTCGTACATCGCGCAAGGGTCTCAAGCCAATACTGCCTGGTTTGGAGATGTTGTATGGATTCCAACTGGACCTAAAAGCCAGGGGAACAGTTGCACAAAGCATGCATTTTCTGCACATGGTGAACGTTTCCAAATTCAGCGATGCCAGCAATACTGCGGTAGCCTGCTTTTGAAGGTCTTGCCATCTCTATCAACCCAGCCAACCACTGCAAACAGAACAGAACTGATACCTATTGCTTTGCGAGGAGGTCTGAGCTGATATCCATTTGTCTCACACCAACCCACTGGAAATATATTCATTGATTCCACGCTCACTATACATTCAGGGACGGGCTTCTTGGAGCCTGTTCAGTTTAGAGAAGCAAAAATTGAAACAATTCATAAAAATAAAAAACCTTATTTGGTTAATGCTTGCTATGCGGTTGCCAGCGAAGCTGCTTTTATTTACGGCGTATCTGGAACACAATATCAATTGTTTATTCATCCCCTTTTATTGACCAGATTCTTTCCTGACCTCATTTGCTTCCTCCTAAAGGCTGGAGATAGGAATTTGCCGTCCACGGTTTAGCAGAGATGCACAGTGCATTGCAAGTGCACGCTGATGTACTTCTAATCAAGAAATGGGATTATAATGGAGAATAGCTGACACAGGCCTATTCTATCTTAATGAAGAACCTCTCTAAAAGTTTTCTTCCTAGGTTTCATCAGAGCTTGCTCAGAATGCAGATCACTCATTTGTAAAAATGTTACAAGGCCCCTGCTTTCTAAAAGACACTGATCAGCACTTCGCACAGTGCACCAGCCTAGCACTGACACACTGCAGTGCACAAATGCCATTTTTGCCTGGCTTAAATAAGTACTGTCATCCAAGGCTCAGTGGGAAACAGATAACGCAAATGCAGTTTTGCTGTGTTTTCATTGAGGAAATGGTGATTTGCTGCCCATATTCAGCAGGCAGCAAGTTTACTCCAGATACTCTTCAAGTTTGGTGACGGTACTACAGAAGAATGAATGCAAGTGCTACTCTCCTCTCCCATATCAGGCTTACCCTCCAGCTGAAGCCAGAGGTAGGAATCTTTCAACTTGGTGACTGTAGCAATGCAGACTTCTTCAGGATCAACTGGGTTCACAGCCTCAAGTTTCATATTCTCTTTAAATCCATGGTCAAAAGTTAACTAGGATAAAGACAGAATACTTCAGTAAAATACCATCTGTCTGTCCAGTATACGATATGAATAGCCATGAATATGAGCAACACAAAATACCTCAGTGTTTGAGTAACATAGAAAGATACTCATGCAGTCAGAGAAGATTTCACATAATTAGCACATTAAATACAAGTAAGATACATTATGAACTACAAAGAATTTTAGTTAAAAAAGACTCTATAGACAGACCCAGAAAAGAACACCTTTCTATTCAAAAATAAGGATGCTGAGACTCACTGAAAGGATTGCATTTTTAAGCAACCAGGAATTCTCTGCTGCTTGCTACCTAAGTGATAAGTCTGACAAATTATCTGAGCAGGCTCTCTATTCTATTATGTTAGCTTGGAAATCCATTTTACACATGCAAGTAACATTCCTGCCTCATCCAACTGAGTTCTGGCAGACAGCAAAGGAAGCTTTCTTTTCATTTTACATTTTTTTGGTTAAGTAGAATTTTACTTTATTCACCAATTTACTCCTCATTTATAAAAAAAATCCTAAAATGTAAGAATGGGTATTTATCCAGCTCTGAAGCACCTGATTTAAAGATAAGAAGCTAACAACCAGACAGAGGAATCTTCCTCCCAGAGCCACTCTACAATATAATTACAGAATCAATCCATTATGAATTCTGGAACTAGCCTACAGTGATCAACTCTTCTCAGAAAAAGGATAATAAATTCAATGACCCGTTCTAAGATGCCACAGCTTACACGACAGAACAAGGGCAACAAGAATTCACAGCGAGCAACACCCTCTTCAAAAAATGGTAATTATTCATTTTAATTTCTTCCCCTAAGCGCTGCAATAGCCCAAATACTGTAAATGGAACTAGAAGGCAGGTGTTAATAGTACCCTTTTCTGCTTGACAAGCTTTTCTGCTTTGGGAGACAGCAGTACTGTCACTGAACCAACAAAAGCCCAAAGTCTAGCAAGCACTCCAGGCAGTGATTAATGCAAAATGACTATCTGGTACTAATTTAAGATGACTTGGTATTGATTAATACAACGGAATGAATTTCTCAAGTTGAAAGGAAGGAAGATTGAAAGAGTATGCTAAGTAAACGAAAACAAGGTCTATTAAAAGGCCCTGTTTCCACAATTACAGGAGTCCTGTTTTATGACTATTCTGTGGACTCTTACACATTCCAGTTTTACAAAACACTCACTTCTTTTCCATCTGCTTTATCACAACGGAAGCATTTGGTCCACCACTTACTTATTTAGGAAGTTGGCATGCACCTACTACTGTTCATAGACATTTGCACTTCTTAACTCTTCCATTTCCTCAATCATCACAGGCTATTCAACTAAAAAACATGCAAAAGGTTCTTCTCCCTGGAATCAAGAGTGTCATTCACCTGACAGAAGAAATATTTTTCTGGAAGAGAACCTTACCAAAGGGAAGCAGCTCTGAGGAGCTGCCTCAGCACCACACTGTTTGAGGTAGTCTGCCCAATCGAAGTCCTGCCCAGGATAACCTAGGCGAAGAAAAGCACAGGGGTTAGTTTAACAGTGTAAGAACAAATGACTCATTTCAAGGTGACATGAAGTACAGATCACTGAAACCGGTTTGGGTCACTCAACCTTGTCAGCTGACTAGCAGTTCACTGAGCCATGTGAGGTCAGCCCATAGCATGGTTCTCATGTATTTGAGATATTCCCTCTATTTTCATTCCAGAGGGGCTTTTGATTCCCTTGATTCCCATTTTTTACTTGAAATGGCTTCAAACTAGAAGTACTTCACAGAGAACAACCCGAAGTGTGAATCAAGTACACCTGCTAAGCAGACAAGGGCAGCAATCGAAACACAGCAAAGAGTTCGCAGACTTTTCACAGGGTACAGATGAAATTCTGGCAAAGTTTCCACAAGATAGCTTCATTAATGTCACACCAGCTCTGAAACTCTTTTTTTTTTTTTTTTAACCCAAATAAAGCACCCAAAATGTGGTCAATACCAACATATTACTCTCTCAAACTTGTGTCAAATACCAACTCATTAATTGTTAGTTGTCCTAAGAGGCTCATCAAGTCTGCTAGCAGCTGTAAGTCTGCATAATGTTTGAAGGGAAGAGTCTTAAGGTGGAGTCCATCAGGAGATAGAGCACCTCTCCAAGAAAAAGACATATTAAGTTCTACTTAGAGGTAATACTTCCCTTCCCTGTGATCTAATAAAAAGCAAATAACTGAAAGGAACTGGGTGCAGAAGCGTGCTGCAATTATAGTTCAAGGTTGGCAGTGTATTAGCAACAAGACAGCTACAGCAGTTATTCCAGTAGCACCTTGGAAGGATTCCCCTACAAGTGATGCCTGTGGTATGGGTTTAAGAAAACAAATAACATTTTAGAATTAGCCTAAGAATATAGCATTAATGTCACAATCTAAAAACATTAACTTCAGCTACCCCTCAGAGAGGGCCTAACCACAAAAGGATCTATTTGTTCTTCTGTTTTATCAGTGCTTGTAGGACTCTTGAGATAATTCAGAATGCCAAGCATTTCCAGGTGGCCTACGAGAAGAGAAGCTTAAAGTCTTTGTCAGCTCCAGTCACATGCCTAGAAAGCGAGATTTCATCTTTCACATGCAAAATTCTAGGTAATGCTGGGTCAGGCAAAGCCACTTTTTGTATCTTACCCAAGGAAAGGCAAGAGACAAACATCTTACGCTCTTTGCTCCCCTGATGTCACATGTAGCTAAACCAAAACATTTTGAATTCTGTGGCAGTGAATAAGAGTACTGAGTCCCTGGTTTTACAATACCATTCCCATTTCCGTTTTGAGATAATGCATAAATACTTCAGTAGCTGAATATCACTCCCTAATTCCCTTATGTCCTGAAGCAATGGTTCAGCAATCTGCTACCTTGCCTGATAGGTCCTTGGAAAAAAAGTACTTCATTAACTTCTAAGTGATAAGATATCCTAAAAATATTATAAGACATTGGATAACAATGTTCCGTTTTGACTAGAAGCAAAAATCCAATACAGAGACTATGGGCTTCTGCTATCATGTTAATTAATGGTGAAATAAACGTTGCCTTCAATCTTGGAACACATACTCCATTCATCCAAGGGTTCTGGTTTTTATGCATGACCAGCATCCCCAGTCACTGTCATCTTCTCAAATCCAAGCACGTACCCAGGAAACTTCAGTTTCACTAACTCGGAACTCCTGTTTCTCCGAATTTGATCTTTCTTGTTCTTTGCTTCTGCTACTACTTTTAATTCTTTTGCGAAAGTGTTGTCCTAAACACAGCACTCTGGGGACTGGCAATCTACTGCCTTCAAAGAGGAGTGAGCATGACAAGCTTGCACAAACATACCTGGTGGGGGACTCAGATGCAAGCCGTTCTTCAGGCTCCACTGCACAGGGAAAATACCAGCACTGTTGACATGACAAATGTAAGTCTGGCTGGTTGTACGCTCCGGTCTCAAGTCATCAATTTCTATCATGAAATACTTTTCATTGTATACCTGTAGTTAGCCAAAAGAGAATCGTATGGTCTTATAAGCAGCAGATTCTGATCTGCTGCTCCCTCTCCACCATTTTGATAACTTTATTGAACACCAACAATGCACAATAGAAACCCTTTACTGTGAAATACTGTGAGGGAAAACAAACAAACAAACAATCTAGGGGATTCACAAACCAGCAGACTCCTCTGCATTATCCGGAAACTCAACAAAAATAAATAATAATTAAAGACAATATACAATCACTTTAAAAAATAAGGCAATCAAGTGCTATATAAAATTTTCTTATTAAAAATGCAGAGAAATTAGAGTTTGTGGTCTTATTACCACTCTGTAATAACGAAACTACTTATTTCAACAAGGCTGAACTGTGTCCTAGGATGGACTGTCATAAGTAAAATCACTACACTCCTGAAATTACTATGAGTAGGACAAGAAAATGTCAAGAAAAGTAAATGATTTTGCTTTGCTTGGAACTGGTTGCACCTTTTTAGTAATAAGTGAATGTCTTACTTGAAGAAACTGTACATTAAGAGTTTAAAAGAGAGATATCTGCAAAATGTAAGATATATTGAGAGACTAAAGAAAAACCAACAGCTCTTGGAAAATATAAAAAAAAAAAAGATTTTAAAATATGTCTTAATTTTATGTTGTACAGCATCACTTTGATTTACTACATCAAAGCAGGTCTCTTTAGAACCTTTCATCTGTTTACTACAACAAGAAGACAGAAATTGCTCAAAACCTGATTAAGTTAGAGAGCTTTCATTTCAACTTCAAAATCCCTGTATGGGCCCTTATTTGAAAACCAGGCTACTGAAATGTCACAGCTCGTACATAGAAATTATATCAGCTTTTATGCAAAAACAAAATCCCAAAATCTGTCTTCAAGTGGACAGTCAGATTATGAGGGTTTATACACAATTTTTAAAAACTAGGTTTGACAACTTCATCATTTTGACCTTTTGAGCTTGTATCTTTATGGAACTTTTCCCCTACTTTCAAATCCAATAACTTCAACGTCAGCACTTCAGTTGTTTGTTTTGGTTTTTTTTTTCTCCTGACAACCTGTCCCCTAAGGGAGACATACAAAGTATTTAATTTGAAAACTAGTTCAAGATTTTAAGAATTTCCTGAGCATTTGAGAATAGAAGTAGCAATTGAATCAAAACTTAGCAGGAGAAGTTAAAGAACCCTGGTACCTTGAGAACTGTAGCAGGAGAGATTACAAAAGGAGCCATTGGGTCCACGGCCTCTAACTTCATGCCTTCAGAGAATGAATGAACACCAATCACAGGTTTATCCTGAAAAATGAAGTATCAGAGTGATTCAGCCTTTCTCCATCAAAAAGATGTACCTTACGTAATCCAGCTGAAGAGGATAACTTGAGTTTTTATTGGTTCATTCTAAGAAATAAAAAAAAAACAGAGTGCCAGTGCTATAATGAATAGAAAAGGCAAACTATGCCCTCTGAGACTGACAGTTTTCAGTAAGTTCTAACAAATTGAGTTGCAAAGATTTCCTCCTCTGATATTCTCCACACAGAAGCAAGATTTCACAATACAGGGTGGTCTGTAAGGCAACAGAGAACTTGGACTAAATTTACATTCATACGTCTCAAAACGTGTCAAGATTTTTTTTTAAAATTAATTAATATATATATATTTAAATTCAGACTCATTAATAACATTTGCTAACACTCAGGATACAACAGGACACCTTATACAGCATGTATGACTTCATCAGGTTACAGATTAAGTGTTACATATGTTAAACTTTTCAATGTACTCACACAATTAGAGAAACTGCAGTAATCCTGCACTCCTCTAGAGGGACAGTAATTTGCAAGACCAGCTGGTGAACAACCAGAGATGCCATTATAACGGATCAGAACCAGGGATTTTCCCCAGTATGACAACTAATGGCTCACACAGTTGTGATGGGTGTGTTGTCTAACTTAACAATAATTGTATCATAGTATGATTTTTTTAAAATAGAGGAAGTAAAAAAAAAAACAAAAAAACAAACCCCAAAACAAAAGAGCATAAAAAGTTTTCATAGTGACTGACTGCTGAATAGTTTCTTAGGAATATAGCATTTTCATGTTATCATCCATAGCATTAAGCTACACATATTGTGTTTTTACCTTAAAGAGATCTGTAGGAACTGATGACTCCTCTTCCTCCTCTTTTACCTTCTTCAGGATCTCTTGCCAATCTGCTTCACTCTTCAAGGACCTAATGGCTTGAATAAAAAGAAAGGAAAACAGTGAATGGAGTAATCTTCTTTCTTCTTTTTTTTCCCCTCAGAAAACAGTTTGATTTGTGCTCCTCCAAGTGCTAAATTCACATCTGTTCAGAATCTGTGCAAACAACTTCTTTCTTAAAAACTTGCCGTTTTCTTAGACAGTTGGATGTGTTACAAAAAGAGACTGAAGTCGAGTAGCAGTATCACCCACGTGCTGCCCAGTCTAGTTTTTCTGAGAAAACGGAGGTCACATCAACACCAAGGAAAACTTCTGGAGAAACAGTACGCCCAGAAAACAAATCCTACCTAGATAACACTAGTCTGTTTCAGGCCTAAGCTCAATAAACGTTTCACAATTCTGTCCCAGTTGCATAATTTACTTTTAGCATCTCTAATTGCAGACCACACACCTCTCTGATAGAGGGAAATAACTTGTATCAGTGCCATCACGCACAAAGGATCTCTGAAGTCAAGCCTCTGAGTGTATCAAAGGCTCTTACGGAACCATAAAAAGGAAACAAGTCTAGTAGCTACCCAGTATTTTTAAAAGCCATTATTCACTTAAATAGTGCTGTGAAATCCACTTATCTCATTTCTGTTAGTGATCTGTCATCTCCCTGTTCACAGTCCTGGTTTCAGCAGCAATTGCTCATGCACTAGCTAAGGCAGTATGCTCAGTCATTTTAACAGAAATGGTTTTGTTTTCCTCAGTATGATTTCTTCTTGTCATAAGGAGAAAACACTTAAAAACCCCACAACAGAAACAACTGTTCTAAACAACCTGAACTTCCCAAACTAATAGTACAGAGTGTGCTAGAGCTTTAGATGTATACCTGCCTTTGCAGAAAGGCTTTAGGGTAAACACTGAACATTTGCCAGTTTTAGCCCAAGGTTTCCCCTCATCAGGAAACATGTTACATCACTGCTCAGCTCATAAGCAATTAATTTGTGTTTCAGCCAGTTTATGCCCCACTTCTCTGATGACCCACCCTGACATACACATGCCTGGAAAATATGGTAACCTGGCCACCCTCGGCCTTCACTTCCCCACACTCATTCCCTGGGCACCCATTTTTAAGGGCATTTTCATATCCATGTAATATCTCTTTAGACAAGGCCTTAATCAGCCCAGTCGACTTTGAGCCCCAATTGCAAAAGCTCCTGTTGAGCAGTACTTCAAAAACAGATTATTTCCGCCCCTGCCTAGGATACAAACCTACCAAAAATAACCATGAAGGCAATCCCTTCCTCAGCTCCTCCCTTTCCACAAACAGATGGAAAGTTTTTACAGTCAAAACCATCTAGCAACTTTTGAATGAGTCAGTGAAAAGTCTTGTTGGACTATTTACTGGTCTTTTCACCTACATTTCACTAAGCACAATATTATTCAGATCACACACTGACCATATACATAGAATCATAGAATGGCTCGGGTTGGAAGGGACCTTCAAAGGCCATCCAGTCCAACCCTCCTGCAAGGAGCAGGAACATCTTCAAACAGATCAGGTTGCTCAGAGCCTCATCCAGCCTGAATGTTTCCAGGGATAAGGCATCAACCACCCCTCCGGGCAACCTGTTTCAGTGTTCCACCACCCTCACTGTAAAAAAATTCTTCCTTATGTCTACTCTAAACCCAGAAGGCAGATTTAGAGCATCAAAGCAACAGCAGTACTCCAGCCTCTGATCACCATACAAGAGATACATATTTTGAAGTACCTAAAGGTGGTTGCAGGCTATATCCATGCTGATCTGCCCACCCCACTTGATGAAGGAAAGGATCCAAATAGAACATCCATTGGTCAAATTTGTCAGAATCCTCCAGCCCTTCGTATCGCAATTTAAGTCTCCCACCAACATTTTCTACCACGTTGACTATCCAGGCTTCCAGGGAATCCCGGATGTTTTGCAGTTCTAGCCGTGAGCCTGGTGCAATGAGATCCAACGGATTTTTCCCTCTGTGAAGCTACAAAAAGAACACAAATTATTCTGTACAACAGACCAAAACAAATCCGTACTTCCACTTTTTATACACATTCTTTTTTCATAAATAAAGTATGAATACAGAAGTAAAGAAATATAGATCCCTTACTAACACAGGATAACAGAAATGACAATTTTTAGAATTGCTGGTGCTTGCATCAGAGCTTCTGAACTGCTTGTAGATACAGCCATACATTTCACTTCAGTTTTCATCATCATTTTCAGAAGCATGATCACTTATATATTCAAGGTTTGAAGGAGACACGAAGAGTCTCTTTCTAGAACTGAATCATCTAGCATACAAAGATGACTAGAAAGGAAAGATATGACGATTAAAATGTTATTTGTAAAAAAGATGTCAATGGCATTTTTAAAAAAAATTATGGTCTGGACTTTACATCCAGACACTGATACAAGGTGCAAATATTGTTTTAAGTGCCAAAGAGGGGATATAAATTTGGTTGTTCACCAGCAAAGATGCAAGATTTATGCAAAACAATAACCTGCCCATTAGTTAAAAAAAAAAAAATAAAATAAAAAAAAATTAGGGAGTCAACTGAGAAAGGGGACAACATGAAAGCTAGATAAAGGATTATTTCCATAGAGCTGTATGAAGGAGGAGCAGAACAGGAGGAAGACTGAAACCTAAGGGAGTTTGAAAAAGGTCTTTCTTTTGATAGCATTAATGAACAGCTCAAACCTGCAGTGACAGATATGTTTCAGGATAATGCTACCAAAAGTAAATAGTGTAAATAGGAAACAGTAGAGAGTGGCACTTTAAGGTCAGCAGCATACTACAATGCTCCTTAAACTTAAAAAAGGAATTGAACTGACCATCTGAGTAGTGATTTCTTTAACGACAAAGGGGAAAACCAAGACATATCCAAGATGCAGCACGCTGCAGCACTTACCCCCTCCAGCAGGTTGGCAGGAGCGCTGCATGCTCCTTTCAGCACCCGCTGAAGGAATTCCTCCTGGTCAGGTATCTTGTCCTTGATACCTAAGTGAAAAGCAAAGAAGACAGACTGTGATTCTTCCTGCCAGTTAAAGATTATTCAGACAAAAAGAAATTACCACACTCTTGTGCTGTCTAATTCACAAGAATCTGCCACACACTCAT
Organism: Tetrax tetrax; assembly: GCA_009806455.1. Lineage (NCBI taxonomy): Eukaryota > Metazoa > Chordata > Aves > Otidiformes > Otididae > Tetrax > Tetrax tetrax. Next base: position 148,500 of record WHYT01014356.1, read on the forward strand.
AACACCTTAAAAGAAGAAACAAAACAACAAAAATCTTTAAAGGAAATGACAAAGCAGTAGAATTTGGTGGGTGATGATTAAGATAACCACAAGCCTCTGTATAAATAAGTCCTATTCTGAAATTAAGCTAACTCCTCTCTGGTGAAACAGCAACCTTCTACTCTAAGTCACAGGATTCTAGAAAAACAAGGCAGAAAACCTCAACTTGTCATCACAGCAATACCACCTGTGCATAATTGCAATTATGAAGACTACCTGCCAGGCTTACAAAAGACAAAAGCACATTTTTGCAGATACTCCCCACTTCTGCATATAGAGCCAATACCTTCAGGCACTTTGAGAATCTTCTTGTTCTGCTCACACCAGCCAATGGGGTGTAAATCAGCTGTCATGATATCACACCAAAAGTCAGCCTTGCGGTCTTCCCCATAACCATCATAGCGCAAGAGGAGCAGCTGCCCACAGGTAGTGATGATGGTGGCTACCCAATAGGTGTTCTGGTCAGATTTGACAGCAACTTCCAGCTTCATACCAGGGGCAAAACCATTCTGCAAACTTGTATCCACCTAAAGAAGAGGAAGATCATCACATTTGAGCACCTCCCAGAAACTTCATGGAGCAACAGCGGGAACCGTTTAGACGTATTCATTTGCATTAACCCTCACGACAAATGCTATCCAGCCTCTTCAGAGAAACAACTTCATCACATTATATGACCCAAATTGGAACATACACAGAATCATCATTAATAAAATACCCTTTGCATTTCAGGGTATCTTTTCAACCTTAAATCAGTATCTTGCAATTCATCCTCCTGCCCTGGACAATACCTCACCCACCACTGAAAGGCTTTCCAACTCACAGCTGTTAAGCTAGGTAAAACTAAAGATCAAGCTCAGCAACACAGCTTTGACTTTTTGGGCTAAACTGTCTTTCAACCCGTTTGGACAAAGAGTCTGTTTAAAGCACAAACTCGTGCTTCAGACAACGGTGCCACTGTCTCTTCTGCCATGCTCATTTAAGAAGTCATGAATCTGCACAAATTGCAGAATAAGGAATTTTAATGTCTCTATCCAAGAACCTAAATAACTCTGTATGTAACATTGTTACATAAATCACACAGAACACAAACAATATGTGTTCTTTAGTGAACTCATGCTTTGACAACAGTAAAGTACCCACTGCTGTGTGCTCTCCGTGTGTGTGTTTTGTGCAGGTGAGGGATCTGACTGCACAGTATTCAGATACTGAAGCGTTAACATAAAAAGATAAACTAGAATACTAAGTTTCTCATATCCCTAACTTCCCAGCTCGAACACCCCTGACTCTGTTCTGCTCTCACTACAGAGAGAGCTGTTTCTGAGCTACATTTGATTCCATGGCCTCAGTCTCAACTACAAATCTAACATGTCAGTCCCCTGGTCTTAGCTGAAAGTAACTGGTGTTTTCTTTCTTATCTGGTCCCCAGTTCCATTTCCTCTTTGAATCAACTGCAAGAAAGGTTTTCAGTATGATGCAGATGCAGTAGGTATTTCCTGGGTTATTTATTACCAGTTCTGCACTGACGGTTCAGTAGCTGCTATAGCTATGATAGTCTCATCAGTCAGCACACACTGGTTTGCTAAAAATAAAACTAAGAGAATCACATCAGAAAGAAAAGCATATGCCTCTGCTAACTGTTCACATCCTTCAGATTAATACCCTTCACTTAGACAAAATCCTTCTTAAGGACAAAATCAGCAAGGCCCAATACACACAGGTATTTTCAAGTGATATTACAGAGATCATCTCTTAGAAAAGACAGTTGTCTTGCTGAAGATACTACTAAAAACTTCATATTCTGATTCCTGAAAGAGAAGCCATGAGCTCAACACAAAGTCTGAGGAATTGGGGAATCTGTGCAGCTCTCCACCCCCAAACTTTCAGCGAAGCCCCTTGGCGAAGAGAGCTGCGTTCAAGGAAACCAACAGCAACAGATGGAGCCTTCCCTGAGTCAGGTGCATTTTTCAAACACTGTCATTTATGTTCCCCGGTGGATACAGCAGAGACCAAGAAGTTAGCACCCTCTCCTGGCAGCTGGGCAAGACGACACCACTAAGCAGTTTAAAGCACAAAACTTCGTTTATTTAGGCTGGCTCACTGAGCAGACTGGCTAGCTGCAGATGCTGTGGAAGCTCTGAGAGTATTTTCCTTGGAGCAGTGGGTCTGAGAGTGGCAACCTCCTGCTGAAGATATGGCAAGCGGAGATGACCGTGAGCAGTCAGTGACAGCACAGCTTGGGCAGCTCTGACCCATAGAGTGTTACCTCCCCGCTTCGTGCCATGTCACAGGTCATACCGGGGTCCGGGTCAGCTCAGGAGACAATGATAAAGAACAAAAGGTATTAAGAGCATGCAAGAACACACTGCAAATAGATGTGTTCAGGTGAGGTTAGTTTTAATATATATTTACCCACATATATAAGTTGCAGAAACGAATTTAAAAAGAGCATTAAGCAGTTCTCACTAAAGTGTATTTAGACTTTGGGGGTGAGAGACAACACTGGCATCCAGTGCAACTCCAGGTACTTGGTAAGCTCTTTTTCTTCCTACACTGTATGCAAAACAGTTACTTGGATCTCAGTATTGTTTAAGTTTTAAAATGCAAGCAAATTAAACATTAGAACACGTTTTGAGGAAGTAGTTTACATTTTCCAATCTGTCTTGCTTATAGCAAGAGCAAAAATTTCAGAATTAATAAAAGCACACAAATATAAAAAGGACCTTTCTCCCATCAGCAGTCTAGTTCTTTGCTATGACAGGCTGCGTAATCGTGGATTACATTTTCCTAACCTCATCACGTACTCTCCTACAACATGAGTTAGTTATTTCTCATCCGCTACTCCTAATGGGAGGCTGGTCACACTCTCACCACTCCAATATTTAAAAAGACCAAATAAAAACCTTAAGCTTTCATCTAAAATGTATTTAAATTAATTAATTTAGTTATTTATACATGTCATTTGCTCTTGTGCCAATACTATTTTTCAGCTTAGTTTTTTCCACTCTGTTTTTTCAAAGTAGTTCCCTCTTAACTCTCCAGATGGCAGATGACAAAAATATGTCACTCCAGGTCAAGCAACTAGCATCGCAGACTCCAGCCAGAGGGAACACTAGATGCTAGCACAGGGACATCAGTGCCTGTATGGTGTCCACTGAAAATCTCTCACCTGATGGATCCTGGAATCTCACTAACAATTTCTTAGGGCTTCGTCACATAGATAGGCTGTGAACTGTCCACTGGGAGGCACTGAGGTTCTCCTCCTCTACCTTTTCCAAACCACTACCTTCTAATGGACAGCAGAAATCCTGAGCATGTGACCTTGCACTATTGAATTTCTACTAACAGTGAGATCTAGGCGATGTGACGCTACTGTAAATATGCTCCTCTCTCTGTTTGTCAATTCAGTGTCAGCATTAACTTTCCAAAATTTTATGCCAAGCTCACTACAGAGAACAACAAAACTGGCTTGCAGACAAGGGAACTCTGCTAGCAAACGCCCAATGGTTCCCCTTCTGAACATGCAGGCATCTACTTTCACGCTCACTCGTGACCCCTTGTGCAGTGCTCCTGGCATCCCAGGTCCCCCGGCCAGCTCCCCAAGGTGGGGTGCGGAGGGTGGCCAGCCCAGCGTTTTTACTGATCATGACCACAGCATTCAGATCTCGTCTGACACAGATAAGTTGGCAAAGAGTGCAGTGCAGGGGTAACAAAGTTATTCGAAGTGGTAATTAACAAAATAACAGCTGCAATGTTAATTCAGTTGGCCACCTCTGGAAAGCCGGCATGACAATTTGTTTGTACGATGTCGAGCTAAGACAGCAAGCTTCTTTAACAGAGATCACGTGAGACAAACCACACCAGAGCAGTACACTCCTCACGCTACTGCCACTGCTCCGATTCCATACTGCTCTCCGATGTGGGCTGCGTGGGCACCACCCCTCTGAGCAAGCTTGCTCTTGCTAGAGCCTTAGTACACTAAGGAGAAACAAAGCAAGCATAGGCCTCTCCCTTTCAGAAATGAGCTACATGAGATGGAATTACTCCCAGCGTATGGAAGAGCCTCCGTGAACTCTATTGTGCATCTTTACTACTAATGCCGTTGCCATACTTTAATAGATTCCTTAAGGTTTTACACTTCTGCAGGTTACCTTTGCACTCAAAATGCTTTGTGATCCTTCATGAACAGACCTCAGTTTGTTTTCCTGCTGATTTAAGTCTCCTGTACTGAAAGTAGTGATATTGGGCCCCAAAGCCTGAGCACCATGGAGCGCTTCTTAAGCCAACACAAATCACCACCCTGATTGCCATGGTAAAAGACTCACAGCCAGACTTTGAATTGGTTTGATTACTAAACAGTAACTTTAATAAAGAGTTAGATAAAGATACAGGCCGGCAGCCTGTATCTTTAATATAACCAACCACAGTTGATTATATTAGCCTTTCATAAGCCTCAGAGCTCAAAAAATTCAGAGCCTGAATATTACCATCACTTTTAGGGGATAATTTTTAACTTACTGAAGTGGCATTTTAACCTCAGTACACGAACCAAGAGGTTTGGAAACCAGCTCTATACAGCACACCTTCACTGATAACAGATCCAAGGAAAAAATTTTTCACAATGAGGGTAGTGAAACACTGGAACAAGTTGCCTGGAGAGGTGACAGATGCCTCATCCCTGGAAATATTCAAGGGCTCTGATGGGGCTCTGAGCAACCTGATCTGTTTGGAGATTTTCCTGCTACTTGCAGGGGGCTGGATTAGATGGCCTTTAAAGGTCCCTTCCAACCCAAACCATTATACGACTCTATGACCCAGTACAAGAAGGCAGACTTCACATTCAGATCTCGCTCAATGGGACAGTGCACTCCAGGATTTTACCAACAAACATATGATTAAAGATATCCAAGCATAAAGACAAGGGCTTATCAAGACTTCATCCTATCCATTAAGCCTGCAATCAACAATTATCCTAATCAGTATTCTAACTACTACAGTCAAGTGCTTGGCAGAGCTCTAGTTTTCTCCTTGGCCTCCTTGAGAGTCACCATTAAAATCTTCTTTGAAAACATATTTTAATTCTACTGTTCAAGAACTATACTACCAGCTTTCTAAAGCTAGCTCCTCCACAGCAGTTGCCCAGTAGCAATCTCCAAATAAAGAAAGAAACTGGCCAGTTTGAGCTTTATGAAAAAAATCAAGCTTATCTTCTGGTGCAGAAAAGACTAGGAGCCCCTTAACTTTCAGCACTTGTGGATGGGATTACCCTGCGCTACGTACAGAGAGGAAGAGGAGAAACAGCAATAAAAAGGTGAAATTCCTCCTTTCTTATTAATCTAAGAAACATGATGCTAGTTAGTCTTCCAGATTTGAGAGCATCAACTCATTCAAAGAAACCCAAAACATTCAGTGTATCAAAAAACACAGTGTAGGAGATGGTAAGAAAACACACACTCCCATACTCACATGTTTAAAAGATCCATGGGGGGCTGCAGTTGCTCCTGTGTCTTCTAGATACTCATCCCAATTGAATTCCACTTCTTCCACACTGGAACCACCATCTGGAAGAGAAGCAAAAAACATTCTACTTCACAACCTGTTGGCTTAAGTTTTAGGCTCTAAGAATTACAGCAAAACACTTCAGTTCCAAATGACTGAGTACACAAGTGCTCAGTGAACTTCAGTAGTATGTTTCAATGCACAGACAAAAGCCTTTCTTTGTACGTGAAGGGCACTTTAAGTTCGATCTCATCTGAAAAAATTGTGAGATCCTAAGGATTTTGGCTGAGTATAAGTTGTTTACAATTTGTGAGAGAAGAACATAAGCAGAAGAGTTCTGTATTTGTATCAGCAAATCTAAAAGACTCAAAACTCTGGGTACACCAGATCGTCAGTGTATTAAATTAAAAACCACCCAGGAAACAGCAATACCAATAGTAAGAGGTTTGAAAAGAAAGACTAAAAAAAATTGAAATACAACTCTTCTCTCTTTTAAGTTACATAGTATTTATTTAGATGTTATAAATATAGCACCAAAAGCACAGAGAAGGATTCAGGGTAATTCTAAGGAAAACAGCTTGAGACACAACTGAAATCAAGAACACTTAAATTAGTCATGTAAAAAAACCCAGCTCATAACATGCAACACCTTCTTTAGATCAGGAAAATCTCATTTCTAGACGCAATTAAGGCAAAAATGTGCTAAAACCACTCAAGCCACAGTTCAGAACTCACTCAGGCTGTTAGGGAAGCAAGTGGCTGTAGTGAGCCACACTACCAATTAGTCACATTTTCTACTATTATTGTCAACCCCGTCCCCCAGCCCCAGTATCTCCTGCAGTTCTTGGCTCACTTCTCTGCTCCTCTTCTATTCCTGTTTTCTCCAACCTGTAACCTGCTCTGCCGAGAAGATGTCACAACCAACACAGGCTGGATTTCTAGTCCCCTGTTTAGTTCAGCACACAGCCACATTATATTTTCCTGCAGGCACAGTGTGGGATGACCAGGGAGGGTCCCACCTCAGATAAGCGGCATTTTAACCTCAGTACACAAACTACAGCTTCAGGTTCAGCAGCAGAACAGGACAGCAGTGACACGGCATAAAAGCAAAGCTGTTCATTTTCATTTTTAGCCCGATCCTACCATCTGCGCCATCGTTGCCTTTATGAATGAACACAAGAGATTTCCATCTCTTACGACCAGGAAACCTGATACCTTGTTTGTATTTGAAAACAGGAAAATCTCTGTGTATCACAACCATGGGGAGAGCTCAGCAAAGGTTACAGGGACACCAACACTTCCTAACACTCAGCCTTTCCCAGGACACGTGGCAACCGTTCTTCCAAGGAGTGGTAGCTGGAGTAGGAAACATTACATGTTCAAAAAAATGAATGAAATACTATTACATGCCTTTATCAGACCTGTGGACATGCTGACAATCTGCTAAGTATGCTCCACAACAGTTCTTTAGTCCTTAAATAGAGAGGGGCAAATATTTGCCCAAAAGTCTGAGCTATGTTAAATAGTCTAAAAAACCTACAAGGCTTGTGTGTAAAGTATGTGCATTTTATCCTGAAACTGATTGCTACGCTCATCTTTGACTTTTCTTTGTAATTCAAGGAATTATCATTTCCCAAAATGTAGAAATGTATATTCAGTTAGCTGTTTGTTTGCTGATGACAGTATCTCTTTTAAAGGCAGCTCTTATCTCTCCCAAACCCAATTTCATTTTGCTATTTTTAAACAACTACAGTTGGTTATGTTAGCCTTTCCTAAGCCCCAGAGCTCAAAAAAAAAATCAGAGCTGGAATATTACCATCACTTTTAGGGGATAATTTTTAACTTACTGAAGAACTATACCCAGAGAAGGACAGAAGTAAGTAGTTTTATTTTAAAAATTTTGAGGGAGTAAAGAGGTTAAGGTATAGACCACAGCTGTTTGCAAATTAGGGTGGAGTTGATCAAAGCTTTGGCTGCAAGTCAGAGAAAAATATAATTTCATTGCAAAATGTTGTTAAAACAGATTAAGATTTCTTAACTCATTAAAACAACACTTTACTTTAATATAACCATTAAAATGTTTAAGTTCACAGCTGCAGAATCAAAGTGGGAAGAAATATCAGGTCGAAAACAACATTTATCATCAGTCAAAACCAAGAGCGAACTTTGATTTTCCTCCTGCCCAGAGAAACCAGCTCACCCTTTCCCACCGAAAAGCACCCAGCTGGTCAACAGCACCAACAACCCCACTTTCACCCAGCTCCAAAAAGCACTTTGCATGTAAAAAGCACTGCTTGCAACATCTAATGCGTTCCTGTTTGAAGGGAAACGTAAAGCACGGACCGCTCCGTGCTTTTTAAGGAGTCAGAGAGCCAAGCAGCCCGACCTGGGAATACCACGCGGATCTCGAGGCTTTCCAGCCATGCTCTTCGCCAAGCTGCTCGCCGCACCGAGTCTTCAATAACCCGTTATCATCAGATAACTGTCTAAGGGGCAGTTAAGCTCCTTAAATGAGGCACAGGTCACTTAACACACTGAAAGGGTCAATTAGTAACTTATGTTGCCACTTAATTGCTACAAGGAGCTCCTGAGAAAGTCAGTTTGCACGCTGCTCCAGCTACCCTTTCGCCTCTAACTATGGTTAAAACCAGTTCCCAACTGGATCAGCGTTACCACAGGTCCTTTGTCACTCCACTAATCCGTGGGCTCTGCAGCCTGTATGTTTTCAAATCTAAAAAGAGCTGTTTCCTTCCAGGTCTGCGCTGCCGTGAGAAGGGCTCAGATTGCTTTGTTTCGTACAGCGCCCAAATCCCTCCAGCACGCCCAGAAGGTCTCTTGCAACTAATTTTTCATAGGAAAAAAATATAATCAGAAATTCTTGTCCAATACTCATTGCAAATTTAATACTCTTCCTGCTCTATTTTAGAGAGTTTTGTTGAGTTAGAAGGATTTTTTTAAAACTTATTTTAAAAAGCACCCAGAACTTTCGCTGTTTTGTTCATTCAGCAAGAGGTCAACTCAGCCCAGCTTGCGTTTACACTTCACTAAGGTTCTACAATTAAAACAGACTAGGTAATCAGCCTTGCACTCCAACCACCGAGCACGCAGAGCTGGGGAGCTCAGGGCTCTCCTTCCTTCAGGAGGCTGACAGCTGACGGCTGTGCCGAGCTACAGGATTGAACAAATCTATCCGCTGCTTCTCATACACAGCCCTGCACAGCACTCCAGGTTATTTAGCACAGCGCCGACCGAACCAACGTGGGACATGAAAAGCTCATTGAACAAAGCTCCAAGCAAAAATGCTGTATGAGGTTTCACAGTGAGAGCAGTAAACCGCTTTTTTAACTGCGGGATGTGGCAGGACTACATAAACCATGAAAAATCTCAGAAATCAAGTATCTGTTTTTCAATATCTGAATGCAGAAACACTCCAAGAGAGTGGCGAAGGACCATCTCTCTGGTAAGGCTCATGCTAGCTGGAAATCTTAGAGAGTCAGAACCCAATCGCTTTTCTGGTTTTATTGGCAGGATAGCTGCAGCAGAGCAGGGCCCTGTTTAAATCAAGCCTTTGATCTAGTCTGCTGGTATTTTTTTGCAAGACCCTATTGCACAGCACCGTCCTCGTGGGTTAGCAGATCCCAGGATACACACAGGACCAGTTTAACGAAGCTACATTCCTGAGGGGCCATATGTCTGTATTAAAGATCCTGATCAGCCTCAGCTCCAACTACTCAATAAAACCTCAGATCTTTATACTAGAAACTCACTTCTACTATGAGAAAACTCACAAATTAATATGACAGATGACAACAACCAAAACCTTATTTAATCCATTTAACCCCTAGGCACAACTTATTAATGTAATGCTGCCTGACTGTACACATATATATGTTCTCTCTTTCTCTCCATATCCTTAATTGGATAGAATAGAATTGCTACAAGTCCTAAATGAATTAAACTTTTTACTACACGGAGGTATATTTTTCTATATGAGACAAGATGGTTGAGCCACATTTGCTCAGTGGCAAAGCACAACGTTGCCAAAGGCAGGGAAAGAAACCAAATGCGATTCTCATCTCCGTAGCCTCATCGCACAACTAGTTTTTGTCAGTAAAATTTTCAAATCAAGCTAACAAAAATTTTTCTCAAGAAAAAGAGATCTGTGGTGAATGCTTATCCACTCTGGAGGTGAGACAATTGTCTGTAGAATGTTAGAAGTCTCCTAGGTAGGTACATCATTTCCCACTTATCACTCTTTCTACTAGCATTACTCTCAACACTAACTCCTCCTTTTTGGATTTTACCACCAATTCTGTCCTGGTGCTCTCTGCTAAATACAGGAAGAGAAAGAATACCAAATTATACCATTTGGATACAAGACGGAAGTGAAATACTAAGGATATTAGCCTTCAAAAACACCTGTAATGGAAATAGTCTATGTCAGACTGTTTTGATCTTTGGATTCGAGTTAAATTCTCACTGCATATAATTTTCATGCATCTTTAATATGATTTAGATGAAGACTGTCATATTGGACATTTAAGTACATCACATTGAAGTCTGCAAGACCTTCAATTAAGGCTAAGCTAAAGGTTTCTCACCCCGAAACTTAGATATATTTCAATCTGATTTTAATAACAGTTAATCTTTTCCATCTATACCAGCTGCAGAGCCATGAATAAATAAAGACAGGTTGAACTTCAGCAGCTGAGAAAGACTGTGACAAGAATGAAAGTTGTCTTTTCCCCTTGTAGTGCAGGAGAGCATCACAATCAACAACCCTGGCCACTGTCTGGGTTCTTGCAGATAGAGAGCCAGTACATAAAAACAAAAAAGACAGAGGGGAATCTCAAAAACCTGCTAAAAGTCATGAAGTGGAAAAAATTACACCAGTCAAAGAAAATATAGGGAATGTTCCAGTAGTGGTTGGGACTGGTCTAACTCAAAGCACTTCAGGAAATAATATTAGAGGGCACAACAAAACCAATGTGCTTATGCTTACACGGGTAGCATCTGCTGAAAAATATATTAAACTCAGCAAGTAAAGCTCTCTTCAGCTATTGTTTGTTTTTCACAGCCACCTGTACTCAAAGCAGGCACTAAAAGGATGCTCAAGAAAATAGCTGTTGAGTAATTTCAAGACAATATCAAACCCTTCCTAGCAATTCCAGAAGCACACAGAGAAGACTGGGTGACCTCTGATACTTTTTGAGGAAGATGGAAAAATTTCAATATAGTTTTTAGTACAGAGAGAGGTACTATCAGACTGTGAACACCCCATTGCTGACCCTATATACATCTCCTTACTGTTCTCAGCTGCTGAAAGCCTTTTCTCTTTCTTACACTACGTGACAGAAGTTAGCAGTTTCTACTAGGAAACTGTATTTGCACATGCCTGGAGACATTCTGCATACCCGTGTGCGCTGCTTTTTCTTGTTTATTTGAGGATATAATGTTGACAACAACTCCAGTGATTGGCTATAATTAATAATCAAAAAGCATATTTCAGCATCATAAAGCAGATGATAGCGTTCTGCTAAAAGCACTGCAGATTAAAATAATCTTTAACATTTTTTGAGTAACACTGACAGCTTAGACTTCCATGAAGTAAAGGTACAAAAACCACCAATAGCAAATCGTGCCATGAGAAGAGCTGCTTGTGGGACAAGCACCAAAGGAAAGTAATACTCAGATAAAATCCTAATCCAATTGTTCACACTGGTAACTACAAAATAAAATTGACTTAATGTTAACCAGCACTATAAGTAGGGACCTCCTCAAGGAAAAGGAATAAACAATGCCAGGCAAGTCAGAAAAATGGATGGGCCTTAACCTCATTAAGAGTGTACAATCCCAGAACTGTTTGAGAAAGCTGTTAGCATCCCCAGCCACCCCAGACTGACACTCTTAGCCTGGTGTTTCAAGGTGAACCAAAATCCGAGCTAATTTATCATAATACACCACTTTGCAGCAGGTTAGGAGTTGATATTCCAAAGGCATCAAAGCAGGCACACCAAGGCACAGCAGAAAACCAGGACAGATTACAATGGCAGCAAATAGCTTCAGTTATCTAACTTTTTAAACTAGCAGCACAACCTTGTTGAAATATTAAGAACAAGATGAACACAAGGATAGAACAAGATAATATTAAGCACTTTGACAGACAAATGCCTTAAAATAATAGTGCTAAAGCCGCTGAGCTTTGAGTTTGTCCCCATATACAGTATACAGCAGACACACACACTATTCACTCTGCTTATTTTTGTTCCATCTCATTTGCCAAGTTTTTTTGAGAGCCACTAGCCACAGAGCTCAGCCAGGGTATTACCTGCATCATACTGCTGTTCTCCATTCATCTCCACAGTAGCCCAGTGGCTATTTCAAGCAGCCAGAAGCAGGGGAATCCAAGGCTGTCACGGTTTCGTGGTCATGAGTTGTCTCCCACCTTCAATCCTACTGGTAGCCAGAACATTCAAGATGGGAACCTAAAAAAAAGCCTGAAAGGAACAACTGGTAAGAAAATCTTTATCAGATTTTAACTACTTTTAAGATATATTAAAAACATTACTCCAGCAACAAGCCAAAACAAGGGCATCTCTCTGCATTTATGTATGTTTAGCTATTCCACATTCATCTGCAGACCAAATTGATTCTAGCAAAAGAAAAAATATTTCTTAAGTCAATCAAATAAAGCTGATTTTCAATCCCCAACAATTCCACCCCTCGCAAAAGCTCCTTCAACCCTTCACAAGGCTAACGAGGCAGGGAACTAATCAAGTCATGGCTTAGGAACAAGGCAAAACAAGAATCAAGTTCCTTTGTCACCTGGACCAACGAAAATGTCTAAAGTCAAGAAAGCCAACTGATACTGGCAAAGGAAAAGCACAACCAGGCTCACAAAATGTCTGCTCAGGCAGTGGGATTCTAATACTTTAGCCATTTGGTTTCCACAAGCCTTCAGATGATTTGTAACTCTGGTCTTGAATGGCTATAAGACAATTTTAAATATAGGTATGCATTTTAAACTTACTCGATTCTTAACAGTTCAACCAAGGAGCCATCACTTCATCACTTTGGACTTGAAAGACACCAGTGAAACTGTTCTGCTATGATACAGTAGCTCATTTAATAGCAAAATGTTGTCTCATATAAGTGAAAAAAACAATTAATACTCTGTATGCCAAGATATACTCGAAATGTACTTTAATTTTATTTTATAATATTTTGCCAGTTCTAAAATTTTCATTGGTTTTTATGGCAGTTCATAAAGCAAAACATATTTTGAGACATTCAACACAGGCAGTCACCTTTCATTCTGATACTTAAAAGATGTACTGACTTCACCCATGCCAATGGTTCTTCAAGAAGAAGCAGTCCTGTACAACAGCAGAGCACTGCTCCTAACTACATTACGTTAAAATAATGATTCTGTGTTATGAGAAAAATAAGCAAGTGATAGAACTCCAGCCTACTCACAACACATAGTCCTTCCACTCTCCAAAGTCCCTGAGCATCACCTTCATCTCCAAGGGACACCACTCCCCTTTACTCTTCTCAATACTCCTCTCTGTTAATAGTGCCCCAAATTGTTTTAGAGACAACAGGACAAGAAAATTTTGCAGTCTGTTTTGACAAACCCACCCTACAAATACAGAGGCTGTACAAATGTAGATGACTGAACTGTTTCTTATTGTCTTATTCTGTTACCCCTAAACCAGACAACATTGCCCTGTAGAATATCTGAGAATGGCACGTGAAAAAATGCCCCGCAGCTGGCTGGTTTTCACACTTTAACTTTTACTACACACACGCATGTGCACACACAGTTTTTTTCTAGTTGTGCAAGCTGAAGGTATTCCTGCCTGGATGTGTATCAGGGGAAAAGAGCTTTTTTTTTTTCACCTATCAGGTTTAAAAAAAAAAAAAAAGGAAAGAAAAGTAAAAGAAAAAAGAAAAAAAAGGTTAAAAAAAAAAAGACAGTTGACGTACACTTCTAAATATTTCGTGATGAGAAGCAGTAACTTTCAAAACTATTCCTATGAGCAACTAAATCATTATCTCATTATTAATGGTAGAACCCAAGAAGGCACAGGTCTAAAGCAAGCCCACTAGTTCACTGCACTTGCACTGTGAGTATTTTTCCTTACAAAATGCTCTACTACAGCAAAGTTGCATAGTAAAGCCTAGGTTACATATTTCTTTATTAATATCATACTTCAACTGACAACTTTTTATAAATCAATGAGATGGAGCATGAGGGAGCCCTGAAAACAAGATTATTGCCTTGAAAATTCCTGTAAAAAAGAAAAAGATAGTCTTCAAATACCCTTTGCATTCTTGTTGAATGTCTGGGATGCATCTGTTTGTTCTTTTTAAGGAAGATACCAGAAATCATATAGAGGACTAAAAATCCAGTTTTAAAAAACATAAGCTGGACTTCTCGCCCAAACACATTCTGAATAACTATGGTTTTAAAAAGGGAAGTCCTACACATCTGAAAATGCTTAATTTTTGTTTGTTTGTTTTGGATATCTGGAGTGTCTATGGAGACTATCCAATAGAGGGTAGAGAGGTTTGTTGGTGGGGGGGGGGGTTATGGTTAAAGAAACCAACCTATTTTAAGTGGGGGGGGTTCTACTACAGCATGGAAAAATCCGTAAGAAATGCAAGTTGCCTAGCAGATGGAAAAACAAAAATCTGACCTCAGAATGAGTATCACAAATGAGAGATATTCCAAGATGATACCACTTTTAAAGGTGCAACCATGATTTCACTTTTGAAGGTATAATTGGGCTGGACACACAGTAACTACAAAAGACTAAGACATGACCCAGCCCTTCTCTCTCTGAAAGGGCACCTTCCACCCACCACAACTGCAAGCAGAGCCGAAGCAGCTTTATGCAGGCTGCAGTTGCATTTGGATTGTCATTCAAATAAGTGGCTTCTGAATTACAGCTGGTCTGAAAAATTGTAACAAAATATTTTTTCCTTTGAAAATTCGTTTATTTGTTAAAATTTCAAGTATTTTGAAGAAGTAGTTCTATTACAGTGAAGTTTAAGTGGGAGAGCAACTGCTTCTTCCCAGCTTCCCTGCCCAGTTCCTCAGCAGTCTGTCCGTCAGCTCCCGTAATCCCAGGCACACGGCAGGACCAGGCGGACGCCCACAGCGGGGACCAGAGCGGGCAGTGTCCCTGTCCCTGTTGATAGCAGTATCTCTAGGCTCCCGTGGTCTGTGTGCAAAGCAAGTTTATCAAAACGTGCCTCCACCATTTAGACACAGAGAACTTGGAGAGGAAAAAAAAAAGTTAAAAAACTCCCAACCCTTCCCAAAGTACCCTAATTCTATTTTGTGAAGGATTTCTATGGTTCAATTGAAAACGCTACGTGTAGCAGGCTGCGAATGTCCTGAGCACATCTGTGGAGCATCCAGGCTTGCTAGCTGGCAATATCACACAGGTCAAACCAAACTCAAGCTATACTTCAACTGAAAGTGAGATGCCAGAGTCGTGCTGTAGACTAAACCGAAGTCCTTGGCATGAATTTTACAGAACTGCAGTGCAAAGCACTGAAAAACCTGCCTGAAGTCTCCTGCGCACAACACTGGTAGCTTCACTCACACACAAATAAGACAACAAATCTGAATACAATTAAAGAAACATCCATCAACAGTATTCATCAGTATTCTCAAGTACAACCAAAAAGACAACAAACTTAAAAAAACCCATGACATATGAGAATAAAAATCTGTATGAGTGGCAAGAGGTAAGACCTCATTAAATACCCCTACTGAATGGTAGCTAACACCACAAAAATCTACTGCGTAGAAGATATCAACACAGTTTATTCGTTACAGGTTCAGGAACGCATTTGGAAGGGAACTCAGCTGCCAACTGCTTCTAACTTACTCTTCTCCAGCTCAAAAAGGCTGTGGTCCGCATACACCTACAAGGTCACAAGTTAACACCCAATTCAGCTCTGTTCCGATGAGAAAGTTACCAAGAAACCAAGCACGGGCACCAATCTCTATCAATCAGCCTCCACTGGTTCCTCACGTACCTCTCCCACGCTCTCGGACAAAGCCGTGCAGGGTAAGCTAAGGCATGTTCCCAGCCAACCCTTCTGATGGCTTTCCTCCCGTACACTGACAGTCTAAGTTTCCGTGCATTCTATCCTTTATGAAATCATGTTGGAACATGATGTCACTGGCAACCTGCACGATGCTGGGCACACAGCGAAGACCTAACCAAAGTACTTTTTAATCATTCATCAAAATATTTCTTGGTAATAGCCTATCGTAAGCCTATCAGCTGTCACACTGCTAAGCAAACCAAGGCAATGCTATGAAAAACACAAAGCGAAGCATGTAGTCCAGCAAATCAGGGGATATGCCACTGGTTTCTAATAGTGTAGCCCTGCAAAGTACCCTGAGAATTTAATTGCAGTTAAGATATTTTCAGTTTATGGGATCCAGCTCTCAATTAACTTCTACAACTGAACCAGGTGATGTAAAACTAAATTTACCTTTTTTTTTGCAACATGGAAATATTTAAGACACTCCCTCACCAAACCCCGAAAATGAAACCCTGAAAGAGGCTGTTTATTTAAAAGATGCCAAATATTGGCAGCTCCTGTTGAAGCTGATCAATATTCTGCCCAAGTGAAGTTGGGTTGTTATTCAGGGTTTCATAAGCAGCTCTGGTGTTTTACGTACACAAAATTGAGACTACTTGTAATTAGCATCCACCATGGCTGATGCTGACAATCTGGCACCCCAAAGATTACCGTTTGATAAATCCTGAGGGGAGGGGAGCACAAGTGCTGCTGGAACAGAGCTTATTTGGAAATAGTTTGGACTCTTCAGTCTCACTTCTGCATTTCAAACCTCCTTTCAGCACATGAAATATTCAGATGTTAGCAACTGGAGGCAGCATTAAAAACAGTTACAGTTCATTAAAGCCAGATGGCTCACTTGAATATGAAAAGAAATCAAACATAAGTTGGATGTTGAATTAAAGTAAATCAGCTGGTGTCTGAAGCTTAATATTATTTTAAAACAAAAGCGCATGAAACAATGGGGACAAGACACACCCCTACAGACTGGGGAAGAAGCTACAGAAAGGATCAGATTTCAACAAATTCCTTCATGCAAAGGCATCCAGTAAAATCTATTTCAAGATCCTGTGTCTACCATATAGAGCTTCATTCTGCACAGGCAGGCAGAAAACCTGTTGCAAAGGTCTGTCAGAGCAGGGAAGAGGTTCTTCAGCGCCTGAAACCTCTAACTCTGCCAGTGAATACCAAGATAAAATGTACTGCTAACATCAAGGAGGAAAGCTAAAGGTCCTCTGTTATTCTTGGGCCATGCCCTGGAGGCGGAAGGAGAGGGAGTAAATGTCCCCTTCCTCCCTTTGCCCATTCACACATGTACCTGTGCTGTTTCATTTCAAGGAAATATAAACTGTGTGTTCCCTATGAGGGGAGATGGCACGTGCACTTCATCTAAAGACTTTTGGTAACTAATTCTTTGTTGTAGGACTCACAGCTACAGCACAAACAGTGCCCTGTTCAGCACATCTTCTAATCTTCTTATTTGCAGTGGAGATTCTTGTTGGCATTTCATAAAGAAAAACTATTCAGCACAAAAGCACCCCTCTGCTGCACACTTCAGTCTGAAAAACATTCAGAAAGAATAATGTAAACTATAAAACAGGTACAGACAAGTGCCCAGCAGCAGCAAAGCTTTTCCAGTGAACAGTTATAAATAGGAAACAACCAGTCATTCCTGTGCTTCCTTGTACATTTTAACTCGGTGACCCTTTCAGTGAATATTCCCCATCCACCTTAGCAATGCACAAGTTCATCACAAAAGCTCTTCTGTGGTTAAGGTCTAGAAGAAGGGGGGCATGTTACAAATCAAGATTTGCATGCGATGGGTACTTGCAGGCCACACACCTTACCAACGTGTAAGCAGATCTAAGCTAGCCGAAACGCAGTTGCGTGGGGTCCTTTACTCTAGCACATAAGCCAGGCGGAGAACATCAAGCCTTCTGAAAACACATTTGCACCCTCTCCAAGGACACAGAGGCTCCATGTGACCTGACTGAGTCTCTGTCAACTCCTCACC
This sequence comes from Tetrax tetrax, assembly GCA_009806455.1. Taxonomy (NCBI): domain Eukaryota; kingdom Metazoa; phylum Chordata; class Aves; order Otidiformes; family Otididae; genus Tetrax; species Tetrax tetrax. The sequence continues at coordinate 166,162 of WHYT01014356.1, forward strand.
GATAGGAGAAAGTAAAAAAATGGAAAGGATCATCTAGGATGACAACTTCAGCTGAAGTGTTTTAAATTCCAGTAGAATTTATTTCTTTTTTAAAAAAATCTACAGCACAAACAGAACCCAATGTAATAAATTATTCGGGTAGCGGCCAACTTTATTTACGTCCACTTACAATGTGTAGTACTTGATTCCTCATAAACATTTCAATGAAATCCATTACAGGTACACCAGTGAGTTTCGTATCACAGTAGTTTGGCGTACCATTACTCAGTATTTTCTAGTAAGATACCTAGCAAGCAAATTTCTCAATCAGAACCAAAATCAACAGCACTGGAGAAAAATTAACTTTCAAGCTACTCGGTGCAAGTTTAATTCACTCTTTCACAGCAATGCACTCGCAGTACAGAAACACCCAACCCCTCCATTTTAGGATAAGTACATTTCCTTAAAACAGCCACATCCTTGGGAAAATGTCCGAGACTGGCTAGACACTGCAGCCAGCTCAGCAGAAGGATACAGCTGATTACCTGCCGTAACAAATCAGCAACCGTCTCCATCAGGGCGCAATGGCAGATATTTGCCTCCTTTGAAAAAATCTTGCCCTTGAAATCAGGACTGAGAGAGACAAAAGCAAACAAATACTCAGAATAGCATTCAGTGTAAGACATCTTTAATATCTGTGATGGTAAGGAACTGTTTAAAATTCACAGATCAGCAAATGTCTGCATGATCACTTCTACTACGCGTGGATAAGCAACTCACCCAAACCCCCCAAAGCCGTGCTGCTGCAGGAGCGTGCAAGCCGCCAATGCTGTGCCCGCTCCCCTCTCCCCCACTCAAGGATTTTTTAACTCCATTCTCACTGTGCAAGAGTGGGGCAGGAATAAAACCAACCTCTGTCTGATCTGCCATATGGAGTATGACTCTCGCTTCTCATGTTTTGTGATTCAACAACCATATCACTGCTTCTCTAAAGGCCCATTAATTGTTCTTCCATACCCACAGCACCAGAAGGACAGTATACAGCTGTACTAATAATTCCAATTATTTTATTGGGAAGCAAAGTATTTCACATGCCTACTTCTATGCTCTTCCCTCTTGCCCCATCCCCCTGTCATTCTCCCTGCTGGAGCCCTTGGCAGAGGTCCTGCTTCTCCAGGAAAGAGTCTCCGGAGTCCCATACTTCATGTAAGTTCTCTAAGCCTTTCAGAATCAAAATAAGCTTTAAGACCTTTCTTGTAATTTTGTCTTCTCTTATTTAGTCACTGACAGTTGGAAGCTTGGATAACACTTAAGATATTTTCTAACTTTGTATAAACAAAGTAAGTATTTCACAAGTATATGACGCCTTAGTATCTCACTCTCCACAAACAAAAGACGAAATGGTTCTCACAACCTCCAATTTGTGCTGGAATTCCATTTTTCCAAGCCATTTTAATTGCTGTTCTGGAAGGGGCAAAAATAAATTTTAGTTCCTTCTGCAGGAAAGAAAACTACACGAGACAGAGGCCTTGGCTCAGCACTGTCAGCACTCTCCAAATCCTTCCAAGACTGCCCTGCGAGGTCCAGAAAGTAGACTACAGACAGGCAAAATAAAGTCTGATGTTTCTATAACAAAGTAATAAAAATACTACCAATTTCATTAAAGTCACAGCTGCCAAAGGAATTATCCTGTCCAACGTGAAGAACAGAAACCTTTGGCTGACTTGCAGTTCTTTAAAGCATTATTTTTACACACACATATGGAACAGCGGGTCTGTAAACAGGAGGCTATTTGCTTGCTTCTGAAAGGATTTATCAAAGATAAACAGATCATTGAATTGCCCTTTATTGTTGGTATGATCACAAACATTTTCTTTAGGCCATCTTGATAGCATATTGGGTGCTCCAAAACTAAAGCAAAACCTTCCTGTATTATTCCTATATTTAAAAAATAAATAACAGGGGCAGCCATGTTTCCACATTTTTTGCAGTCGCTAGACCAACTGTAACCAAACCTAGCCTGAGTTTACCACCTTCCGCTATCACCCCTCTAAGCTGTCTCTTACAATCACATTGCACAATTTTGTTCTTTTGTAGCAGGCCGCAGGTGCACGGTCCTGGTCACCAACCCTTCTTTCGGCAGCTCTGGCTGCAGACTTCACCTTACGGAGTTACATTCTGACCAAGGAGCACAGCAGTAACCAGCAACCTCCTATCCTTCATGAGAAACTGTTATTTCATCAAAAAGCGGTCAAAACTTCTGAAGCTTCAAACCCCCTAATATCTTTTCACCCAGTCTCTACTTTTGTCAACTTATTCAGGCTTTGTCCTTGCAAGGACAAAAACTGTGCTCAGCTTAACGCTCGACTCTCGCTCTTTGCAAAGAAAGCTTTCCTGAAGACCCGGCACAGGATTCCTGCAATCCCTTTCATCTTTTTGCCTGCTAAGCACATGCTCGAGTATCCTTATCTGAACAGCTTCTGTATGGCCTCTGAGAACAAAACCTGTTGAACATGGAGATTATATACGTATATATATGCAAGTAGGAACTAGTATCACCAGAGTTGGATTAATTATTCAAATTTACTATATTTGTCTATGACATTTGCACTACAACCTCCGTTCACTGACCATTAGTCATAACACTTACACTCTTCAGTTTCCCTGCTACCTCCATTAAATCTATTTTAGCAGAAGAGAACTCCAAGCTGTTCATCCCTCCCATTGCAACAGCAACACGGAGACTCCCCAAGAGAACTGCGTTTAAAGAACACACCTTGAGTTCTTACATTTCCAAAGAAATTACCAGAAAAGGCTATGACAGGGCCCTTACCCTGCCCGCAGCAAAGCAAACCCACCGGTGTCACCCCAGCCCGCAGCAGGGACCGAGGCAGCCGGGCCACCCCAGCCAGCTGCAGGACAGGCACGGGGGGCCCAGCACGCAGCCAGGCCGCCACAGCCTGCCTCGCTAGCAAACCTAGGTCAGAGCCCCTCGTGCCAGGTTAAATACAGCAAGTGGCTGGCACGGTACAGACAAATAAATAAAAACCTTGCAGCAGATTGAAAGGTTACAGCCTGGCAATCCTTTCTGCCTTGAACATGTGGAAATGTTGCCTGTGAACGTGCGTTTTTATTAGCACAAAAATATTTACCAGAAAAAGGAGAGTCTGTTTTGTCACAAAATGAGACCAACGCTCATACCTTTAACTCAACCTTTTATTAGAGCTCTCTGTACAACATCAAAAAAACAACAAATAATAATCTATTTAACACAATTCTGCTGATACAGTATGTGGTGTTTATTTTCTTTCACTTACGTTATGACAATTTATGCCAGTTTTCCAATCCCAACCCCTGCCTGAAGTCCAGTTGCTTCCAGAATCTGACTTTCCACCTGCGTATACACGTAACACACCTAAAACTGGAAAGCCTGCTTAATAAATGTTGAAAGAGTCAGGTCTAGCTCAACAAATTAGGAGATTTGTCTCCTAATTGTACTGTGCTGTGCTGTGCTACCCAGCTGGTAAAGCAATTTCCATGAGACTACATGTTAAATCCAGGTGAGAATGTAAAAGTCACAGCTCCATTCCAGCCCATTCAGATGCCAACGGACAGCCGGAGCATTGACTTGGCAGGGGAAGAACACACAACAAGGTGTCCCCAAAAGTTCCTTTGTATTCATAACTGGTTGCAAACAGAAGCTATTAAGAATTGCTTATTTTACTCTTCAACTTTTAAGATAGTGGGTTTTTTTGCCAAGTGATTCAGGTTTGCTTTTGGTTTTTAAATGCAAAATCTCGAGCATTATTCTGCTTTCTCCTTCTACTATCTACAGCACACAGACTACAAGAGTATTGGGCATTATCGGCCAAATAAAGAAACCAGACAGAATAGATTGTTGACTCTTTATTACTTATGCTATACCATGAACACAACTGCCTAAAGTTACAAGCTGGATAAGAAGATAAAGGAAGAATGTGAAGTTCCTGCTGCTCCCAAGTCCCAGACAACAGTTCGGCCACTTCCTATCCTCTGTACAAAGACAGGCAGCACGAGCAAGTAACATACAGTGTTCACGGTGAGATAAAATAGAGTGCTCAAATGGAAAGAAAATGACTAAATGACTCCTACCTCTACTTCTGAATCCCTAGGGCATTTAAGTATCAGATCTCACACAAATAATGATGTGATACAGGGGCTGCCCAACAGAAAGGGACATGCAAGAGTTAAACTGCCAGCAGCAATGTAGCAGCCACCAGATTAAGGGACCTTCACACTTTGAGTAGCCTTTAAGTTGAAATGTACCACCAGCACTATAAAATAACTGGTTTCTCAGCTTCCCCATAGTAACTATATTACAGAAATGCTACAGTATCCTGGTTTAGACTTCTTCAGTGAAATTATTACTTTTTTTTTTTTTTCAGTCACCACCAGTCTCATTCTCTGGCTTGAAAAAAAACCACACAGAACTCTCTCAGATGTTGTCCAAGAGACAACTCTGAGCCAATGCCAAGATCGGAGATGCACAGAATAGAGCTCTAGAGAGCAACCCGCAGAGAGCCAGAGGGGGCAAAGCGGACTGCATAAGTGCTTAACAACTATTAGCTCCAAAAGAAAAAAGAAAATCACACCATTTCCATGGTCTCAAGGAAGAGTACTTCCATTGCTAAGTGCTAGAAGACAAAGCACCAGTGGATGAACATAATTAAGGATACAATACTCAGCTATTCGCCATGGGAGAGAAAGGTGTTTTAAACCAAAAAGTACACTCACTGCACATGTATTTTAGGCAATTAACAAAGATTTAAAAAATCATCTGTAAGTATCTGAAACAGGAAAATTACTGGAGAAATCTGCAAAGATTCATATGTTAGAACACCAGATTTGGAAACTAATTTAAATGCACGAGGGATGTCACTCCTGGAGATAAAGTATGAAAGTCAGTGCAGTCTTAAAGTTACAATAAATACCTCCATAATATTGCTAAGAGGCTAGATTTATCCAAACAAGTCCTCTTTGCTGACCCATATTCCGTGCATAAGTTACAGGAAAGTCTTTGAATAAAATCTGAGCGGCACACTCAAACTGGCTCAGCACTTAAGTCATGTAAAGGGGAAAAACCTCGCACTATCTTCCAAACTCTTTTTTGAAACTGAACTCCTATTCCAGAGAACCACCTAATGGATACCACCACTGCAGGCAACACAACAATGAAAGGAGAAGTAGTGGAGGGGGAACAAAGGTACTTCACAGATATGACTTTTTTTTTTAAAGTTAATCATATAAAATGCTTTTAATATGTAAAAGCATACTCCTACTTATTTCCTTTCTTTGTCATGTCATTGAAATTGTACACGATACAGAAAAAGGTAACATATTACACCCGTTTCTCAGAAGAGCTCCTAAATGACAAGCTACACACAGAAAGGGCAGCGCTCTCTCGAATGCCAGCGCAAGCATAGGACAAACTCAGACCTCATCAGCCAGTGAGGGCCCACACCACCTCCAGACGTTAGAGATTTACAATAAAGCCCAGCTTAACACCAAGGACATTTATTTCCAAGGACACTCTCCACCCCACCAATGCAGAAGTTTAAAGGTTAGGAGGCAAACCTATTTATCAGCACATCGACGTCTAGTTATAGATCACATTTTCCTGGAGCAAGCAGGAACTCCAACACATCTCCAACTCAACCAGTGCTCTTCAGTGCACATCACTTGTGAAATTTTAGCCAATCTTCTAGATTTAAGATTAAAAATAGACTTGCTAGTCTAATCTTAGGTTCCTATTTTTAAAATACAAAGGGAGTGGCATCTCATTCCAATACTTCTTACAGACACAGAGTGTCAGGCTTTCTTCCGTGAGCAAACAAACCCCCGCTAGTCAAATTGTCAACGGCAGGCTAGAGTGAACAGTAAGAAGGAAAATAACCAATTTCAAAGTTTGTAGTTTTGATACTATGTAATTTCAATTTAAATAATTCCAGGGTTTTTTTTTTTAAATCAAACTTAAAGAATCTGTAGTTGTTTCTATGCACACTAACGATACTTGAACATATAGCCTATGTACATGGATGCAACCGCCAATCAAACTGCTGTCCAACAGACAGAAAACTATTTTAATAAGCAGTAGCACTGAAAAAAAAAAAAGTATGATTGCAAATAAAAGCTTCAGAAGCAAACAGGACACAGTTTTATCAAAAGCACTCATCAAAACACATCAAGTTGGATCAAATCAGACTTGGAATTAATACTTTTCCTTATGGAGAAATTAACTTACTCCTGGGAAGCCAGTGCAGGTCACGGAACTGGGAAATAAAATGGGGAAAGCCTGTGGCTGCAGAAGTTGTCTTTGACAAGTGAAACCAAGTATCATTTTCCCCAGCAGGGACCCTGTGCTATATACTACCAAGAAGTAAGCCTCAACATACCAAGTGAATTTCATTTCTGGAGCAAATACGTTTAGAAAGTGATAAACAGAAGGAGGATTTTAAAAAGTGACAACCATACCCAACACGGATTGAACATGCTCTACAAAGCCACCTCAGCATCAAGACCATCAGAAGAAATGCTGTTCTCAGAAATGCTCACAAGCAGTTTTAAATTTCAGCTGAAACCTGAGAGTAAATGAGACTACAAAATTTCCAGAGACAGGACTCCAGGCCTGTTGTGTCATTTTCTTCACAAAACCATGGTTCAGAGCTCAGCATTGCTTCAGGACTTCGATGCCTCAGGTTTTTATTTTCATAGCTTAATCTCACAGTTTCATTACCGTGAAAGGCAATGTCTCATTACCACAGAAGAACTGGAATGCTACCAAATAGCACTGCAGATGGCAGGTGCCGGCACTATCACAGCATCTGCAACAGCCCTGCTCCACTCTCCTCTCTCCCGACCCGCTCTTCGGAGCCAGCAGTGTGCATGTACCCCGCCGGTCCCACCGCGCAAGGCCGGCTCCAAGCAGGGGCTGCACCTCCACTCCTCCTTCCAGCCGCTGCTGTTCCTGGGGCCCAGCGAAGCACGTGCTGCTCCTCTGCAGCGTCACCAATTTCACGATGGTACCACCCAAGGAGAAAGAGGATCCCCATCTCAGGATGGAGCAGACGTTTGTAGCAGCTGAACACGAAGGTATTTTCCCCCGCCAACGGTTCGCCGCACAGAGCTCTCAGTGCCCTGCACTAAGTTACCTTGGGGCCAAGGAGCAGGGAGGAGATGCCCTTCCTCCTCGCAGCTCCTGCAGCCTGTGTCTGACCAACTCTTCACAAAGTCCACTACTAACACAGTACAGAAACACCAGTGACACAGAAAACTCACTAATAGCAGGTTTCACTTCTTCCGTAAGGACACGTTCTCTTCTCTTTCCCCTGGCAGACCTGCTCAAGCACCATTTTAAAGCATGCTACCTGTGTGCCATCCAATGTTGGACCCTGACAGGACTAGAGTGATTTCCTACTCTCAGGTATGCCCTAATTTAAAAGCAAAAACACGACTGTGAGTTGCCATCTTAAAACAGAGGAGAAGCCTAAAACAAAACCACGATTGCACCATGCATGGGAGCCAACGAGGAATAGATCTCAAAGGCCACGTCCCTTTGCTCAAGTTTCCAAATGAGAACATAATAACTTCTGATTCCATTTTTATTAAATATATTCACTTTCCATCTCAACCATTTGAGTAAAAATTGCCACCTCAAGCCAGAAATCCTAGATGAGGCAAAATTCAACTTCCTACGATGCATATTTAAAGATCCCTTAACAAAAAGCGTTGGGGGCAGGCTATTCTACATCCTAACCTCCACCAACTGCTCAAAAAAAGCCCTCTGCCATTTCAGTCTGGTAGTCAGATCTTTACTTTGACCCCTAACTTGTTTTATGGGTTTCCCATGCACTCTTAAACAACTACAGGGCTGTTACCATGAGAGGCATTCTGACTTGTGCATCTTCCAAAGGTAGTGTTGCTGATGAAACGTCACGGTCCCTGCAGAAGTAGGAAGTCTTGAGTATAATCACCTCAAACTAATCTAATAGAAGTTACTTTAAAACCGATTCAACAAGATTCATCAGCCCAGTGCAGGATCTGTCACTCCCATGAGACATGATAAAAGCACAGACAAGATTACACAATTTCCCTGCAGGTGCAGGAAAGCCCGTGGTGGAACCAGGATCAGAAGCAGCTCAGCAGTCCAGTGTGTGGCTGCATAAGCTGATTATGTGGTCCACCTGTCAGATATTAACAGTGTTTCAGACTAACAGCAAAAATAAGTGTATTTTTCCCCAATGGTGACAAATATGACTTTACTGACACTGCTCAAATGCTAACAGCAAAGCCAGTGATATTGAATAAGCAGACAGAAATATCTGAATTATTTAGCAGACAGTGTTGAAGCAAAAGCCAAAACATGATCTGACAAAAAAAAAAAATAAAAGAAAAACAAGAGAGAAAAAAAACCAAAACAACTCACAATAGCAATTAGTTTTCTGTTGAAGGAAGAAAGAGCTGAGCACAGGATTAGGACAGCAGTCATGGCAGAGAGGAGGGTGCGACTGCACGGCCAAGGACAGTGAGAAGCAGCACTGCTCCTTTCTGAGAGCCAACCACTACACTGACTGAGCTGCAACATAAAATAACATTTCAGAGACCTTTTTTTTTGTCTTTTAAACAAACTTTCTGAAACACTATCCAAAAAACCAAAGTACTCCTTGACCAGCACAAGGGAAGAAGGGGAATGGAAAATGCACATTTCAATCACTCCTTTTAATAATCCTGTAGAGAAAATCCTGACCAACTGATCATAGCTAACATTTCTTCAAAGGGAACACTTCTTTCTCATTTAACTTACAAAACTCTGTCTCCTGCAAATGACATTTTATTTATAGCAGTGGTATTTGCTGTATAACTGATTGGGGAAGGCAGTAAATGAGCATCATTGCATATATATGGAAAACAATGATAAAGCAGTCATCAAAAAGCTACAGAAGATTTAAATATTCAAATAAGGCAATCTGCATAACCCCCACCTGAATTTTAATTTTGCAGGACTTATTAAATAGCTTTGTGTTGTAGATGATCTGTGCAAGCTATTTCTTTTCCACAGAAAAATGGTATCTTGCACTTTAAGAAGGGTCCACCAATTCCCACTGATTTTAATTCTCGGACTGAAGGTAAAGGAGGCTTTGCTATAGAGGGACGGGTTATTTTTTCAAAGTCTAAGTGCTAAGCCAAGAAGGCAAAAGTTGAGACACTGATGAGCCACAGTAAGGTTCCAGTGGGAGAGAACTCACCTGCAAGCAAAACAAGACCATAACTTGTACCTCTCTAAAACGCAAGCCACCAAAACGGGAAGGAGAGGAAAGCAGTGCTGCAGAGGTAAGGGAGATCAGACGTCACAGCAAGCCAGCCTTTACAAGGGAGCAAGGATTTCCAAAGGAGAAAGAGGACCAACTTATGGAGGGCCCCACAAAGAACGGGTTTGTACCAAGCAGGTCGAAAAGATGTATTCATAAACTGGAAGGCTAAAGCCTGCCCGCATGGCAGCTTCGGACCTGGTATTACTATGAAAAGTACTTTACTTAAAAAAACTCAATGCTCTTGCAGCCTTGCAGAGCAATGCAATGCTGAAGGGCAGAACACACAAAACCATACGTTTGCACTTCACATACTGCAAACACAACAGGTAAGGGAGATCAGGAGCTTTTCGTCTTCAAACTTTACTCTGAAATCTTGAGCAAGGCAGATTCTGAGCAGTCTTTCTTTCCAGACCATGGGATTTTAAATGTTATCTTCTGCATGTGTTCATTTAGTTGTACTAGTTACTTTTTCAACATTTTTTATTGTGAAAATTGACTTTTGCTTTGGAAATAGCACTGTTTCATCCTCAGTTTTGCTTGGATTCGGAAGTGGGAGCATCAGAATGTTCCTCAGACAACAAGAAATAGTTTTCAGCACCACTCAATTCCTTGACTGAAGATGCATTATATCATACTTGAAGGAGTATCATGTCTGAAAAGCTTAGATTGGATAAGAAAAGCCTCAAGAAGGAAAAGGTGTTAGGGTCTTTCCCAAGAAACTGGGGAAAGGGCAGCCAAAGAAAGGAGAAGGAAAACAAGAGGTCAGTAAAAGCAATCACTGCAATGTTATCCTAAGGATCAGAGAAACAAATGGTGAAAGAATAAGCACCTAGAAAATATTCAGTTGCTTCAGAAACAAAATTTACTCTGACAAACATTAAGTAGTTGGTTCAGAGATTCCTATGAAGGAGTTGGGAATGAAGCAAATCAAATACTTTAGCAAAAGACTGCGCAATTTATTTTACTGACCTACAACCCACTGTTGTGGTAAATCTCTTCTACACTTAAAATTCCTGCCCTATAGGGCCTGCTGCCTGAGCAGGTGAAAGTGAGTATCCTAGATCTAAAGAATGCAAGGGAAAAATAAAATAAAATAAGGGTTGCCTACACAGATGTAATTCTGTAAAACTCTGCAAAAACAAAGACCAAACAAAAACTCCTGCTCTTCCCCATGTGATAGCCACCCCAGGTCCACATACTCAGTTTCTTTCAGGACGAGAAGCTTTCTTCACTTCAGCCAAACACATCCATCGCACTGTGCCTCGGTGATGTGAGACAAGGCTCTGAGATCAAGGTCCCAAAGAGCTTATTCATTTCCTGCATCCATAACTCTACAGCATTCGCTGCTATAATAAACACTGTAAATATTTCTCACAGCCTCCTAAATTGGCAGCTTTCAATGATTTTTACTGTTTTATCTTTAACTTTCCACACTCTGACTTCACTACACGATGGCACAAAACCCCACACATGCTGCTACTGAGATTATTGCGTTATTTAAATAACAACTGAGTTAAATTTTCATTGCTGTTAATTACAAGTTGGTTCATTAGTATGTCAGTTACTGTGATAAAATTCAGTTACTGAGAAGAAAAAAAAAATCTGCTAGCTGTTTCTGGCCCAAATTGGTTGTATGCATCGTGGCTTTATGCTGGCTTAGGGCAACCCACGAGGCTGGGAACGTGCTCAGTGCGATTCATGCTTTCAGCTCTTGAGCAGCAGCACTCAAAAAGGGGAAAAGAGCAGGAGAGGGAGTTTACCTCTTAGAAATCAGCAAAAAGGAGAAAACTGGAATAAATGTAAATTTTTCAGAGCTGTCCTTTTCCTCTCCAGAATTTTATTTCAGTCTAGCACTCACTTTAAGATGAAAATGAAACAGAGAGTTTAGATTTGCAGCATATGAAGGGAAATGAAAATGCAATGCTGTCTCACACTTCCATTTCAAACCACCCAGACATGAACAGGGAGACGCGTGTAATTGCTTTGTTCATCTCTGTACCTGGAATTCAGCGAACAAACAGTGGACAGCCTGCTGATCCTGGGTCTGTACTAGAAAAAATCTTCCACCTGCACCATGCCTCCACAAACATCTGAGTAACAATGAAGAGAGCAAAAATCAAAGCGCTAACAGTTAATGTCCAAATAAGTTCTTGCCTCAACACGTGCCACGAGAACCTTTGATGTTACACAGAGGAGGAACCTGGAAGAAAAGGTCAGGCTTTCCCCGAGAATGACAGCTCCTCAGGGCTCAGCCTCAACATGGAACAAGCAAACGTATCTCAAAAAGATGTTTGCTTCTAGACTGTACCCCTTACCTCTTTTTAAAAGACTCATCAGCATTCTTTACAACTTGGCTATATTTCCACACGTAACTAAACCAAAATAAGGCTGCACTGCTCCCAAAAAGGCAGCTCCACACCCACTCATTCATACCTACCCCACACCAAACTTTTCACTGGAGCAAACTCACGCAGCAAAACCAAGCAGGAGACTGTGCCCAGGACAAAATTTCCCCTCTTTACAGGATTTATAAGAAACTACTACTCCCTTCAACTTCCCAGTCAGGTACAGCACTCAATTCTAGCAGCAAAGATGAACGAGATTTCATAACTTCAGTTATTTATAAACCTGTTAGTGTCACATGATCCTGGCTATCATACAACGCGCATTGATTCTGCGATCTATTGAGGCAATAATACTCGTTTTGCATGATACAGGATGATGGAACAAAGGCTCCATTCTGACAGAGCTGTAAGAAATATTTAAGCACAGACCAGAAACTATGGAGTTTGGAATAACAAAACATCTACTTTCTTCACTTAGACGAACTCCCAAAACTTTTCAAGCAGGAGCTAACTTGCAACACCAGCACCTGAAGCAGCACAGCGCACAGCTCCGTGACCCCGGTTTTGCTGAGATGGGATGTGCAGCAGAGGTTTAAATGCGACCTTGTTCTGAAGCCACTGAGGAGAGTTTCGGGTGGTTGCCACTGGGCATTACAGCAGACTGGCAGAGTGTCCTGTAGCACCCACATTTTGTAAATCTCCCCCTGCATCATGGCAAGAGAAGCCACGGGAAGACAGTATATGCTTGTCAGACTACGACTTCGCTGATTAATGCAGTTTGACTTATGAACAACACAGTTGCCTTTAATAAATTTCAAAGCACAAACCAGTAGCTTGAATCATACTCTCAGGTTAAAGGCACTTTCAGCAAGAACTGATTTTCTTTTAAGCACCAGTCCCAAATAACGTGCAGAAAGACCTGAAAATGGTTTTTCCCCTTGTAATTGTTGGCTCTCGGCAGCAATGCTTCCCACCCGCCAAAGCACGCACTGAGCAACTCCCACTGCCACCCCGCAGCCATCTACCCCCACTCCCTTCCACCCGCCAGCTCTACACGTGCACGTAGTACATCCACTGCGGCCTGAAGAGAACAGCAGTGCTGCTACAGATAGCTTTAGGAGACTTACACAGAACAGTCTCAAATAAATAAATAAATCACAATCAGCGCAAAGGAAATCAATCTTGTTAAATATTGATACTTGACTAGCTCTACATAATCATTGTACAGTCGCATACACAAAGTTGAGCTGTTTTAGTTAAATTATATTTAAGTTATTATAAGGATAAAATTCCACTGTGTACTTTTACTCTTTTAAACCAAAAACTTGTGGAACTGAGACACATCCATTTACAGAAGGAGTCTCCTTAAAGCTGGTTCTGATGAGAGACCCATTGTGCCCAGATTATGTGAAATATGCACAGCCATGCAGGGGTTTGCATTTGTCAGCTAGGTTGTATCATTATGCAGTTTAACTTATGTATTATGTAACTAGTCCTTGATAACCTAAAAAGTAAAAATAAAGAAAAATTACATCAATCAGAAAAAGATCCATGAGAAATAAAAGCGTTCATACAGCAACCCAAAAAATAATTAGAAGTTCTGTACAGATGACGGTTACCTCTGCATTCACTAGCACTCAATTAATTGCTCCTGACCAGTTTCCCAGTAGGTGCTGAACACCAGATGACCTTATCTATGCTGGTATTCAAAGCACAGGCGACTGTACCCAGCATTCAGGCATGATAAATAAACTACCTTCCCCAGCATAAATAACGTGGCTCACACATCATTACATGCTCTCTTTCCCAGTACGGTCTGAGGAAGGAAGCCCTCTGCTCATTCCTCTGGGTGACCAGAAGATGTAGGTTTTCTGCACTGAGCTACAGCAGTACTCTGCACGCACCCTTTATCAGCTGAAGGAAGGCCAGGCATATGGTGTACTTCATCATTTCAGTTTGCCAAGAAAGCCAACAGGCAGACTAACAGTTAATAAAATAAGCATCTATTATTGCACTAACATTGAACTTGTATACTTTAGAGAAGACTGAAGCTATTTTACTCTACAGCAGCTGTGTTTACACTACAGCACAGTCTGGTACCTCCGAAACTCAAATGAACTTGTATCTGACAGTAACTATGCTGGTTCCAAGGGAAAAAAAAATCTGTTAAGAGGAGAAATACATTTCAGCTTCTTGTGTTAAATTAAAATCTTTACTTTGGTTGCTTTTAAAGGTACCACAACTTCATTTACCATGGATCAGGAATAGAAACTGAAAACAAAATATACTGAGAAGAGTTGTTTCAATCATACAGTAGCATCATAGAAAAATGTATCTGTGCTCACCAGATCAAACTTTTCCCTTCTTCCCCAGCAAAGTACACAAATACATTTTAATCAATACAAGACACAGTTTACAGTTTAAGAGTCTGAGCCACATCCATCAGTCACTGTCAGGAACAGAGTGCCTGTCCTCTAAAGTTTTCTTCAGATGAATAAAAAAAAAAAAGTCCATTGTCAAGATAATTCAGCATTACTTTATATTTATTTAGGTTTGCTGGATATCTTCCTTTCTCCTCTTAGCACCCGCTGAACAGACTGGGAAATAACACTTTATCTAGAACTATCAAAAGCTTTGGACATCTATTCTGCACGATGCAGTCAGCTGGACCAGATCCTCCAAGCTCATTATTCAGAAAAGGAAAAATCTACTTGCTTTTACCTGAAAACCATGGTATACGTTATGTTTGAGATGCCAGATCCATCACAACAGGAACACCACAGCAGTAAGCCCGCAATAGGGGAATGCCATCAGCCTTTAAGCATCATCTCTGAGCCTTCTGCTGCAGCTGTGCAGACAAACCATGTGGTAAACCGTAGCTCTGCCACGGGTGCAGCGAGCCGGGCTCTCAGCCCGTGAGGCCACAGCAGCCACAGCCAGGCTGCCTCCCAGCTCCTGGCACAAACAGCACCGGCTGTTCAACCCGAGAAAGCCGACAGCTCTTCAGCCTGGCCATTTCACTCATTGCTCAGGATACCAGATAAAAGTTGTTTTGTGGGTTTTACTTAATATCTCACCTTGGCCAACTGCTCTTTTATTTTAATTGAGGCTTACTCCATTTGCCTTTGGTTTACAATGCTACATCTGCTTTGGACTGGCAAACATGGATGGTTTCTCCTGGGCTTAGATTAACACAGGTAGAAGAGAGAGCTGAGCACAAAGGTGTCCCACGGCCCAGCACATCACCTCTAGAGAGCACCAAGGTGACGGCTGCCTGCTAGCTGCAGCCAAGCTCTAGAGATGGGAGCGCAGTACTCCCGTATCTGGATGGGATGGGAGTATCTCTAGATACACACACACTTTCCTACACTGTGCTGCTTTCCTAGCACTATTCTCCTCTAAAAGAAAGGAAGCAAAACTGCGCAGTATATCAGCCACTTTGTCTACTTTGGTCTTGTACTTTCTTACCTAGGAGAAAAGACAAAAATAATACAAAATAGAACGGTCAGAGAGAATGCTGCATTAAATACAGAGGGATGTAATCCTCTCTCCCAAGCAGGGGACATCACAGTGGGCAAGATGAGAGAATCTGGAACTTACTGCTGGCCTTTCTCTCAGGCTGGCTGTTTTCAGGTTGTACAAGTGCCTGCAGATACACAGGTGAGGCTGATCAGAAGAGCCTTCCCAAAAGGCCACTGCCTTCCTAGGAGGCAGCTGGGGACCAAGGATGTCAGAGCCAAATTCTGCTTCAAGTTAAAATTCAGAGCTGGTCTTAAGTTGCCTGGCCTCCCTGCTCCAGAGTCACGTTCATTACTGTCACCACAAACAAATAAAACTTAACAAGTAGTGGCAATGTCATGAGCCTAACACCATCAATGCCTGAGCAGTGTGCGTACAACCAGCTTTCATTTAACTGATTTACAAGCCAGAGTATGATGAAGAGCAGTCAGGTGGTTACATCCAGCACTGCCACAGAACTGCTCAGCAGACATAAAATCTTCTCATTCTTCTAATTCAAATTACTGAAAGTGTAATGAGTTCTGGTTTTACTTGTCACTGAACACAGAAAACTTAGATGAGCTCAGCAATACTGCAGGACATCGGGCATGCTCTCAATGTGCGTACACCACACACCACACACTGGCTGACTGGCTCTTCCCTCAGTACATTTTCTTGTAATGCAAAACTCCAAGTTAATTTTTTCATAGCTGGTGCATTTACCGTCAGTTAAGACAGAGAGATCACACCATAAACATCTATAACCATAAATTCATAACTACCTAGAAGGCATATCAATGACAGTGTCTTTCAGAAACATCCTCTTGATCTTACATAGATGTTTATAAAAAAAAAATCCCAGTTCTGTTAAAGTGATTTTCAGTCATCACTACAGCACAGCCTGTAGTACTTTGCCATCAAGAGATGGTGGGCAGAGGACACACAAAATTAGTTTCCACAATTTATAGCAGCACTGACATTAAAGACAATAAACGCAATAGGAATAAATAAAGTAGGAGTTACGTTAAATGCCTTGAGGGCTTATTAATGTATAATATAACTAAATTAATCCACTATCAGTATCTAATGAAAAACTACTAAAATAAAATGCTCTTGGGGAGTTGTTAGGGGGAAATGAGAAATTTGGTTTACTCCTCACTGCCACCTCAGTGTTTTAGTGATATGGGATTCCAGGCTCCCACTCCAGATCTTCTGATCTAAACAGTAAAGCTGAAAATAACCTCCTGCTCTAACAGCATGTACTTTTCTTCTCTGATACAGCAAGCTAAAGACTTAATATGGGAGTGTTGTCTGCAGACAGCAAAACAACATCTGGCAGCTTTCCAAGCATCCCAATTGAAGGCACTCTTTACACCACGTACTGGCAAACTGTGAGAGAAGTCAAATCATCTGGTGGCAGAGCTGGGTAATGCCCCAGGTACAATCGGAGTCTTCACATCAAATTTGTACATATCAGAGACTCAGACTATTTGCTGAACAACTGTGAGGGCAGGTGCCTGCCACCGGTTTGTCTTGTACTTGCACTGCACAACAGCCTTCTCCTTCTAACAGAAACAGAAAGCAGAGAATTCAGCTCAGGTGTGCTAGGCCAGGTGGGACTTCTGTGATAATACCTGAAGTGGTGCTGCTCTACAACACTGCTGTAATTTGCAGTACCAGCCTTTTACTGAAAAAGGGTATTCTTGTCATTTTTTAAAATGGAAAGCTAAGAGATTAACATTCATTTTAAAAGCGTCTCCATCTACAGTGCAGACTCCCAGGACCAACGCTAATCCACACAGGCCACTTCTGCCACAGAGTGAATGAGACTTGGCAAGAGAAGCCCAGCAGCATCACATCATAATGATGTAATATCACACAGGAAATAAAAATTTAATCAAAAGTTGAAGGAATTGCAGATCTCAGGTTGGTCAAAACAATCAGCTTTCGGCACAGCTTAAAGCATGTGGAGCATGTCAGCACTTCTTAGAGATCTCACTATAGTAATTCGTACCACACCTTCCTTATTCAAAATTTCTACTCAATTTTTCTATAGGACCTCCAGGGAGTACTTACTGCAACAGCAAGTTCAGATTGCCATCTCAGCTATTAAAATGTACTAAGCAATAAACCTTAAAATGTTTATTAAATTATTAAAGCGTATTTATCAACAGCTTTACCTTAGATATAAGATTAAACAAGACCTAATATCTAGCTTTTCATCTGCTTAGTGGCTTTTTATATATGTATAATGACAACATTGGAGAAATAGATGAGATACATTTAGGAGGAGAATCAGACACCACCAGAAGAACAGGAAACCTCATGGCTAGGGAGAAACTGTAATCAAGTAAAGGGAAGACAGAAATTTTGCAAAGCATACAAGTTTCTGCACACTAATAATCAGTCACAGTCAAGTAGCTGAAAAGGCCACCTGACACGTTTATGTTGAGAAAGCTGGATGGCTCAAGGGATTTGCAAGACATTAAAGTTCACCTAGGAACTGGTCCACAATTTGATCAGCATAAGTATCTAGCATGTGCACTTAACGTAGGTTAAGAATACCCCTTGCTGCTGATGAACCGCATTGTAAGCAAGGGTGAGCAGAGATAAGGTGTAAGGAGGAAACCTGTTGCTGAACCAGTTTTGACAGAGAAAAATCATTGCATGTGAAGATGCTCCAGGCCTCCAGCGTGATGGCAGCTCACGCTGGAAGGTCAAAAGCCACTGCTGTGATAGCTGTAAAATGGCATGAAGTAAGGCAAGTACCACGAGGCAGTAACAATAGCTCGCATGTGCTCGTTGTGTTCTTCATATTGGCCAGAAACCAGGCTTAACAGGCATGAATAAAAAATAGATATGCTCCCATTCTGCTTTAACTAACAGAGGTAAATACGTCTGCTGCAATTACATACAGTAGCAATGACTGAAAAGCTGCAACAGCTGAAAAAAAGATTTTTTCCTAACCTTATTCTTTTTTTGTCCTCACAAGGAAAAGGTTGTTACGGAAGGTCTTCAAGCAACAAAGAGCTGTCAGGTAACAAAAACGAATCACTACATTTGTTGCATTACATGCGCATTAAATCACGGCTTCTCTATTCCAGGTCTTCTCACTCTGGCATGTTGTTATTTCTGGGACACAAGACTCCCCAGCACAACTCCTGACAAGTTGGAGATACAGTCGGGGTCCTTCCACGCGCTAGTACCCCCCCTTCCTCTGATCAAGATTCAAAATCTTTCTTCCAGGCACTATATTCACTGTAACGCTTTTAATCTTTTGCCCAAAAGCATACTGATAACATGATTGAGCAAATATGAATTCTTTAATTTTCCTCACGTCAATCCGGACAATTTTAAGGGGTTCTTGTATTCAGGTAGGTAAGTTCTTGTTTCTAGTCTAACACAATATTCCAGTTCAGTTTTTAAAGCCTGATAGGCAACCCACAAAAACCCAGAAGGCATGTTACACCTCTTATCTGCTGCAACTCTGAACTAACATTACTGCAAACTTTGTGGTTTTTTCATGACAGGACAGATGGTTTCAGCCTTTTTTAATTTATATGAAGTCTGCAAAGGCTTTGTCATTTTGTAGGGGAGAGGGTGGTTAAGAGGATGAAGAGGTAAACCAGCAAAGGCTTGGTTTTCCAATATTAAATTTTATCTATCTAGCAAGATTATAGTGTCTATGTCAACACCAAGAGTTTTAGCCTAAGCTCACTCTGCTTTTTAAATAAAAGTTAACAAATATAGAACATAAAATTATCAGAGAATGTCAATTATCACCACAACCTCCTATAGAGGATTATATTTTTAGGCTTAAAACAATTTATAAAACTGGATTTTTTTAAAAAAATCAGGTTAAGGAACATGAAGCCTTACTGACTGATGTAAGGAAAAAACAATACAGAGTTAAAATAATCTTGCTAAAAGATATTGGTTTACAGTTGATCGGTTATTGAAGGGAACAGGATAACAAGTGACAAGGATCAACTCTGTATTAGAGTATTTTCAGCAGGGTTAAGGCAATGGCTTTGCAGTTCATAACTTCAAAAAAAAAATTTCTTGAGCACCTACAGCATGTGAAAAATGTTGAGCCCTGTAACTTTGTACAAGGAGGCAGCAGAAACATCTAGAATACATTTGTACAATACAATAGTACACTATAGCAACATCCCAAGGTACTATGATGATTCACAAAGATTTTCAACATTCAGCATTCAACAAGACTTGCTAAAAACTCAGTGAAAGTTTGTTCTATATTTTATTTTTAGAAATCTCTATCTTCCTCCTGCTGTAGTTCTCTGCCAATACTCAAATTTCTAAGATATTTAATGAATTCAGGGAAGTCACTCTTACAGTCTTCAAGACCCAAATATTTGCACTCCAGTTCCGCTATTAATTCAATCCATTCCCAAAGTTGGTTTAGCCACCAGAAGGACCAGCCCCAGCCCCAGCTCCATTCCCCAGCAAGACCATCACACTGTCAACAGCCAATTATCAAACCCATCACAGATGAAGTTCCTCAAAGGACTACAGTTGCTTAAAGTCATTTAAAAGCTACTGTGAAACTTTCAATGCAAGACATACGCTTGGGAAATGTCAGCTTCAAACTGAAGCCCAGGACGTCTCTGTCCAACAGGAGCTGCCAGGAAACGTCCTCAGCGAAGGATCCGAGTCACACACAAGTATCTCAGTTCATAAAAACTAACATGTTTAGGTTCCTCCACTTGTATTTCCTACCAGATCAGGAGAAAACAAGCATGCCCATCTCACGGAGAAACAAGGTTTCCAGTAACTTTTTCT
The DNA here is from genome assembly GCA_009806455.1 of Tetrax tetrax. NCBI lineage: Eukaryota > Metazoa > Chordata > Aves > Otidiformes > Otididae > Tetrax > Tetrax tetrax. The sequence continues at coordinate 186,134 of WHYT01014356.1, forward strand.
GAAAGGTTTGTTCCTTTTTAATAGATTCAAACCGCAAATGCACTGGTTGCAACCCGATTCCAGGAACCTGTTCATCTGAGCGGTGTGATTACACACTTGCTTTCTCCAGCTGAAAAGCATACCTGCTTTTAGTTTCTAATTGCGTATTTTTTAATTATTAGTTTCATCAAAGGAACTAAAACCGACAGCATGAGCTATTTTTACAAAAGCAGACAAACAGGGCATCAGGTATACCAGGTAAAAGATTAAACAAGGGAAGAATGATTTCTGACTAATAAAACACATTACAAAACTTGCATTGCCTTTTTTTTTTTTTACACTAAGTTAGTATAGGTAGCAATTTTGCTATAAAATTGCACACATTATTGGAGTAGAGAACAAGATATGCACATCAACTACTACAAGAAATTGGCACTCTTTCTTTACAATAATTCAAAATATTTCCTTCAGAGATAAATTTTTCCTTCACAGGTAAATTTTATGCATAAAATAACTTGTGAAATAATGGTACAAATATTTTATCAAGCTATCAGTCTAAAGTATTAAATAACCCAAGGAAATTGTAATACTTAACTCAAGAGTACCGGGAAAGAGATGGATTTTTGAATGATATTAAGCACATAGGACAAGAGCCTTCAAAAGACATTCTGAAACCTCTTGACTGTGAAGTTTATGTTCAATCCTGATCTCTACACTCATCTTCATTTTAATTTTGCCAGCTCACTCCCACCTTTCCTTTCCCACAGCTTCTTTCTCTCCATCAAATCAGACATCATCCATGTTTGTGAAATGGAAACAGCAGCAGTTCCTGGAGGAATGAGGTCTGAGAGAGGGACAGCCCGTCAACTTCAATTACTCATGTACACCTACACGTACTCATTTCTGACACAGAGCTGCGGTGAGCAGGTCAGCGGGTAGACACAGAACTTCACCTCGCTAGATGGAATCAGAAGATTTTTATCATTAAAGCCAGTCCTGATAATGAGGTTATGAGCTTCTCACTCCAGCCAGGGAACGCTCCACTACCAGAAGATAGGTGCTTTAACCCAGCTCCTGCCATTAGCATAACACTAAGCAGCCAATTAGCAGAGAAACAGCGACACAGAGCAGATGTGTATTTACTACAACACAACATTAGCATTTATCACAAAACTCTAAAGAGATTTTTCAAGATCCCAGATAATGTGGACCTCAGGCCATACATCCTGTCAAAGGTTTTAGGCACCAACGTCGATTGCTTCAGCGGGAGTTGGACTCCAAACGCTTTGAGAATCAGGGTCCAAACTACCAAACTGGGAAGCGAACGCTGGTGTAGATCTTAACAGGAGAGAACAAGCTGTCCTTGTGCTGTCTTTGGTTTCTCCTGCTGTCTGAAGCTCTCATCCTCTGCCTAGGAGGACAACTGACATCAGCGTGAGAAAAAAGCAGAAGCAGCACTTAATTTTCTCTCTTTTTTTTTTTTTTTCAAGAAAGATTAGCAAGCTGTAAAGGAAAACTCTCCACCGAGTCGCCCATAAGTACAATGCTTGTGTGAAATTACTCTGCCAGTTACACCAACAGACGTCAATCTTTTTGCATCCTCTCAAAAAGTGTTTCCCCTAGGAAACTAAATCAATAATCTTAAGCAAGAGCAACTGCAAAAACAAAGCATGTTGCTTTAAGTATAACACGAAAAAGCACTGTTCATGTTGTTTTTAGGATTATCTGTTTTAATTACACCCCTTCACTCTCCTTCTTGCTTTTTAACTGAATTTCTTTTTATATTTCCTTTTATCTTTCGAAGGCTAACTTTATTCATAAGAGGCTGCAGATGGCAAAGTTCAATCCTTTCACTGCAGTCCTGAGGTCTCCCACTGCTTTCCAAGATTTCATTCATATTTTGTTTTAAAAAGGTACAGATAGCAAATACATTTTTAATGGAAATAAATGCACATCTAAAGGAGGAACACTATAACAATAACAAAAAAAAAAAATCCCTTTTGTATCTGAAGGGATCCCAGAAATACCAATGTCCCAAGCTCCATCACAAGGCTTAGAAAAATCCTATTAAACTAGTAGACATTTACAGGACACGGTTATACACAGTCCATTCAAAATTGCACATTTGGGCACTGTAACATGCTCCTCATTCTACCCGTGATATCCAACAAATCTCACAAAGACAAGCTGGCTTCAATGCACTGTCGCGGTATCACCAATACGCTCTCCTGACTGACTGGTGACCTGACACTTAACTTTTCATATGTGAAAAGAAAATCCTTTTCCTGCTACCATTACTTACAGTGCAGAACTTGGCCACTATTTCAGTTCTGCTGCCAGCACGTCTCTTAACACCATGTCCAAGCAGCAATAATAAGAGGCTAAAAGCACAGAAATATGGTTACTTCTCACCTTACAGACTGGATTACTTAATACACTTCAGATGTTAAAGCAGCACCCGAGCCGTTTCTGTACGTAAGTTTTGTAACAGGCTGAGAAAACATTTCAGAGGCTTTTAATGTGATATTTTAAGACCAGAAATCTGAGAAAAACATACACAGGACTCGCTATGAAGCCAGTATAAGTCTTAATGGATTGATTAATTCAGAGAGACTTCAGGCATCAACATAAATAGTCCTCTAAAGTCCCCGCATTTGATCTTGGAAGGTCTTCAACCAGCCATGATCTTCAAACCTTCTGACCGGGGGCCAAATGGCCACCTATTTTCACTGTAGCTCATGAACTGTTTCTGTGCTATCCAGTGAAACGCTGTTTTAACTTGCTCAAGCTCCATTTGAGTCCCTATGAAGACTCTACCACTCTTTGCACTTACAAACTGTGATGGCAAAACACAGCTTCCCCTGTAGCTTTTCCTCCTAAATGGAATTACAGTATTACAAGCTGTGCTAAATCACAGAATTCTCTCTCCAGGCAATACCACAAAAATATGGCCTTGCCTTTTATTATTGCTCATTAACTGATATGCTTCCTTTCCATTCCTCCCTTTCAAAAGTACTGAAAGCTCAAAAAAGAAGAGAAAAAAGAAAAGAATTACCAAAAAAAAAAAAAGACAACAGCTTTCAATGACACAAATTGCAAATCACAAGAACATTAACAGGCCTAAAGGCCTAAGAATAGTGACAGTACAGGGTTTTAGCTAAGAGCTCACAGTACGTGATGATGTTCTTATTACCCCAGCATCAGGAGTGGTAAAATGGCATGAAAATCTGTTATAATTTTAAGACATTTTTTTCCACTTCTGTTCATATGGAGAGAAAAATAAAACTTGAGCCTAAGGGCTCAAAAGAGAGAGCAACTGAAAGAGATTCCTCTGTTTTTAGGAGCACAATTTCAAAGCTTGATCCTGACAATACTGCAATATTTACACTATCGTCAAAACTGTTTTCAAATCCAAACTTTTTTTTTTCTCATTGACTTATTTTTGCAGCCTCTCAAAGTTCAGTGGATATTTTTTCAGGCATCACTCTGCTGGCCCATGTAACCTTACTTCTGCTGTTAACACATAAATACAAAAGAGAGATAAGACTCTTCTCTTCAAGTTCCATTTCAACTTTGGAATAAATAGTTGTGATTATTAAATCAGAATTTTAATTTTACAGCAGGATGTAATAAAAACAGTGCCTCAGAAAAATGAAAGGATACCCTCATCCTGAAGGCACTACCTTAAATTTTGTGAAGTCTCCTAGATTTTCTCCCCCCATGTCAATGTTCTGCATCTACCGGTAGGCCCGTGGAAGTTCTTAAGAGCTGAACCCACTAGAAATACCTGCATGTATTATAATCATGTACTTCTGCTGTGACATCAAATTTAAAATATACTCTTGATTAAATGGAAGAGAAAATCGTTTGCCCGATTGTGTTTAAGAAACATCTCTGCTGACAGCCGGGTCTGTTTTGATTTGCTCTGTACAGATATGGAGTTGCTAGCAAAACATTAAGCGGAAAGTGCAGCGCGGATGTAAATTATACCATCTCACACTCAAGTGCTGCCCTCAGCTGCAACCGGAAATTGCACAGACAAGCATTGCCATGATCACTTTCAGGAGCAACCAGAATGTAAAAAAATGAATTATCAGATCCCTATGCAAAGCAAGCACATAATTTGAGTGAAGAACTGGCCTACAAAAAAAACCTCCCTAAAAGCTTTCCAAGGCTGAGGTCAACACTTCTGCAGTATCCTAACTTTAATTCTTGCAAGGTACTTTGTTAGGCCTTACGGTTACAGAAATAGCCTTCTCAACACACAAGATTAAAAGCTTGTTCTTCTGTACCAGGGCTGGGCACACCCAGAAGTGAACGGCCACAGAATGAACAGAAAACTGCTGAAGTACAGAGAAATAATGAATGGATTTTTGAAAAGGGCTGAGAGAAAAACACTCATTAACAGCAAAATGAAATCACTTTTCTGGCTTCTTGATTCAACAATCTCCAACATACTTACTGCCTTATACAGAAGTAATTCATGTAGAATATAAATCCTTTGGATTGTGGTATATTCCCATATCAAATAGATCAAATGCAAAATTCATGTTCTCCTGTGCACATCACACAAGTGTCAGGCACAGGGAACTCCATGAGGCACCATACAAGGAGATTGATCTCTTAGGTCTAGATTAAGGATGTTTGTTTAGCCATTTTCCAAACGGAACTAACTGATGATCTATTCACATTGTAGCAGATAGCCTTGGTGGGAGTGGGGAAGCGTGGAATACATATCTGAATTAATAGCATTTTTAAAACTTCACAACCTGGGAAATTCAGAATATTTTTTTTAATATTGGAAATATCAGTGTTAAATTCATTACCACATGCTGCATAGCAGATCCAGTCAAAGACAACTTCATTTAATGACTTGAAGAAGTAAGAGTTTTACTAAGGATATGACAAACCCTGGGCATTAAGGCCAAAACCAAGTTTAATGGTCACCTCAGGTGACCAAAACCATAACAGAAATACATAAGTGGTATCAGCATTTCAGTTTATACATCCTCCACCATCACAATAAAAGAATTGTACATTGAACTGCTAAGAATTGCTAGTTTAAGAGTCTTCTGCATATGGAAATATTTTTTCAGTATCAATGTTGCTATAAGGATACAATTTAGTTTTATCCCATTTAATCACTTCTTCCCCTTCCCTCCAAAATACCTGTATGAATGTCCAAAGGCCAGTAAGGACAGAAGCTGTGGCTACATAAACCCGAAAGCCAGCATCTCACGCACACCTCCCCTGAGCTCCTGGTATACTGCTCCCCATGCCCTCTGCCTGTGAGCTGCGTGTCGAAACACCCACTTGAAACAGAAAAAAGAAAATCCATCAAACTCAGGTACACTGTTCAGTTTTCAACTGAAGCTCTGATCACCATTAATTCCCATTCCATGTCTTCAACCTAAGTTAAGGAAAGCAAACATCTTGCAAGCTTGGTGTCCACAGACACAGTACCGTCTTTCCAGGATCTACTACTGTCCACAGAGACTTGAATCATTTTGGAGCATTTTCTTGAAGACCATCTCATACTTTAAAAGCTGATTATAAAGACAGGAAGTAATGATAGAAATAAAAAGTAATTTTTCACAACACAAGGAAGACTAAAGAGTCTATACTGAGTTCTGCTTTTCAAGACAAGCACACAAACACAAAATAAATACAAACTTTTAACAGAACTATGTAAGAGACAAAAAATAAATGTTGTTTGCTAAGAACTGCAGAAGGATAATAGAAGATGAAATTAAAGGCAGGATAATAAGACACAGAGAAAGAAATAACCTCACCTATACAATGAGATCTAAATTAGCTACTGCAACTCAGGATTTTGAAATTGTTATGAATAATTCTCTTGATGCATCAATTCCATACTCATTAAGAGCCCCAAGGAGGGGAGAAGAAAACACTGTGCTACAATTCTAGAAACCCAGAGCACCTTGAGACAGCATGCAGTGCTGGTGTCAAACAGCCATTGGGAGACTAGAAGATGCACAGAAAAGATATCAAAGATGATCAGAGGCTTGAAATACTTCTATCTAAGAGATGGATGTATATTTCAGTTTTACAGCAAAGTTAAGAAATACCCACAGCCACAAAAAGTAGTCCTGCCTAGTCCAGCACTGCAGACACACACGAGCTGTGGACAGGCTTCAGCATCTTCTGTAGAATAAAACCAGTTCCTTCTTTGAGCTGAAGAGTGCAACTATGGAAGAGTACAAAAGAGCTATGTAGAATCAAAACTAGTATGAAAAAAAAAGAATAAGGAAATGTTATTCACTATTTCTCCTACCACAAGAACCAGAAAACACAAACTGAAGCACCTTTTCATGTTGCACATAATTAACTGCAGACTCATAACCACAGGAAGTTGTGGATTGAGAAAGGATTAGACAAACTGACAGAGAACAGGTCAAATCACTGGTTCCTACACAGCCTACACAGCCGCACCACCGACTGCGAGAAGGCTCATGCTCTACTTCACTGTTTCTTACCCTCGTTTCAAAAGGTTTTTGAGGTGAGACATGAGACTATGTGTCCTCCCGGCCTGATACATTATGGCAATTTTTATGCTCATCACGACTTCAGCTAGACTTGAAGCTGCTCTTCTTCCAGCAATGCGGATAAACTTCTCAGCCACCTCCAACAGCTGCCAGGCTGGCAGGTTTCCTTCAAATCCCACCGCTAAGGCAGGATCTCAGAAGGGTTAACTTTATACGTTAAGGTGGATCTTGCCACGCTGTGTGTCAGAAATCAAGTTTTCGCATTGCAGTAAGGCAGATTTCTCCCTTTTGAGCAGATAATAAAGAATTCATACACTATTAGTCTTTGAAATACCAAATAACACTGGTTTCAGAGACTCTCCCAGCTTGACCATTGTAACCAGTGTAACCTAGCTTTCTGAAAAGATACCTATTTAGAAATACCAGTTCTGCTATTTTTCTATGAAGGTGCCTCCGCTGTTGATATATTACATTGGTTTTTATATTGTATATCACTTGTATTTGCATATAAGAATGATCAAGACTTACAAAGCATATTTTGATATCAGCAGCAAAGAAGGGCATTTATACAAATTGCTTCAAATAAAAGCATATTAAACTCTAATATGGCAATTTCTTGATAACCTAAAAATAGTTCCTAGTAAGATTCAACCGCTGTTTGGAAACAACATATAAATCAAAAGATTAAACCTGAATATTTAAATAAAAATATTCGTTATACTATGAAAAGATAATTTCTGTATTTCTTACTGGATAATCACAAGAATTGTAATTTATGACAAGTTGCGTTTAGATGGAAATCAGACTCCAATTAGAAAAAAAAACCTGCACTTTCATTTTACTTAGCTAAGGAACATTCTTACCTTAAAAGCATATACAGAGAAAGTAGATACAAAGAAAACAATATTTTGGTTTTCAATTTAGTAAGTACAAAAAGTTAAACCAAGCAACATTAACTGCAATCAAGAAAGCTGATTTTCTTCTTGTCACGTTGTCACTCTAGCAATTTTGCTGCTGTCTTATTTTTGTGCCTAGATTGGAAGAACAAGACACAATCTTCCCTGATTTTTCAGTTTTCAATCATAGCCTCTTACTTAAACAAACTGAACTGGTTGAGAAAACAAAACCAAACTAACCAACTGTTGGACACACTCTCGCTACACTTACAGCAAGGCCAGAATTATCTTGAACTGGCTTATTATCACAATAAATCTGGATTACTTAGCCAAGCCACTTCCCCAAATACACTGGTTTTCATTAAGAGGACTGACAAAACACATACTTAAATTTGCTAGAGAGTAAGTTCAAAAAGTAAGATTTGGCCACAACAGGAATGGGAATTCAAAATTCAGTTCCTCCTCCCTCACTCAAATCTATTATAAAAGTTTAACAAACAACTTAAGACATAAAATAATCACCTTAAAAATCAGACGCTTGCTCTTGGATTAAAAAGCCTCGCTGCTACTTGATTAAGTCTTGTTTTGCAAATAAAGTAGAAAAAACTTCCCCGAAAGGAGGGCAGATTTCCATATGCTGTGCCCACAGTCACATTTGTTTAAAAGGAGTTGATCAGTTTGGCTCAACTGGCCAGTCAGTGCTACATACCTAACACTTCTGACTGATCCTGCCCTTTCATTATTTCTTAGGGCCATTAGTTTAATCCTGATGGTAACACTTCAAAGAGCAATGAGCAGAGTTAATCCTGGAAGGAACCACTGCCTTCTTCAATAATTTCTCTTTTAGGATGCACGATATGTGAGTTCTGCTGGCCCAATTGCAAGAAAGCATCCTGTGTTTTCACCCTGTCTGTCTGTCAGGCACTTCCCACCTGGACATTTCTTCAAGAATTTTGCTGTACAGATCTTGTCATTTGTATTAAAACACCACTTGAATGGTTTAGTACTTACACATGAACGGGGGCATATTCGGAACTCGAGATTAGGAAAAAACTACTAACATATATACGAGAGGGAAGGCTCATGTATATAATACATACACCTGCCAGGCTTCAACAGTATTGCTCAGTACTGCTTAGAGACAGCTGCTTAGAGACAGCTTTTTCAGCACCATATCCTCATTCTCAGAGCAAAGTCAGTGGGCACTGAGGCCAACAGTGGCCTCCTTCAAGAGAAGATGTTTTAACAGGAGAAAGATACTCACAAAAAAACCCCACCCTACTTTCAGAGAAGGCTTTACGGTACAATGGAGTTTCACAGTCCTTAGAATAGAAATACTTTTTAGGTTTTATGATTTCAAGACAAATAACTTTCTTTTTTTGAACCAGAGGCCATGACTCCCCATGCACAGAGCAAAGAGCACGCTCCAGCAGCAAGTGTTCCTGAGGAGCTAGATATTCCTAAATGTATTTACTTCAGTCAAGCTACAGAAAGGAAAAAAAGATCCCAAATAAAAAGGAAAATCTTACATTTATATATATTTTCACAGGTCAAGAGACCAAGAAAGAGATAAGAAGTGCGAGGGCATCACTTACTCCAGTTCGGAGAGGCGAGACACCAACAGAACTTAGGGAGCCATTTGTAATAAATGTGCACCCAGCACCAGAGGGGAAGTGCCTTCACTTATTGACTTGATTGTTTTCTTCTGGAAATAAAGACAAATCTGAAGGTGCTATTTATGGCTTTCTCTCACCCACCTTCAGAAGAAGAAAGAGACTAAAGCCTCTAAATACATCAAGATGGAGTTCATCTTCTCCAATCCACTTGATATCTACTTCAGTATCACTACTCCAGTCGCTTACATCCTTGAAAAAGATTAAGTGACAAACAGCAAAACCTTGCAGGGTTCCCCACCACCACCATTACTTTCAACCAATGACCCAATTCTGCAAGACAGAGCACCTCTTGAGATATGCTGAGAGCCCTCGACTCCAGTCAGTCAAGATGGGAGAGGAGGTCGCTTAGCCCTGCATAGTTTACTCTTTAAGAAAAAAATAATCCAAGATGTGTCTCTTCTCTCTCTCATCAGTACTCTCAGAGAATCTCAAAGCTGGTTTAACAGCTGCATCATTTTCAGATAACATCAAATTCCACTAGTCTCCTTCCCAAATCATCTGTTTGAAGAAAGAGAGAATTTCTGAAGTGAACAAGAGCGTCCTCAAGTGTAACAGCAAATAAACCAGTGGAAATGAAGTGCCACAGCAATATAAACAACGACCTTGAAAACCAGCAAGCCGCTGCTCAGGGTGACTCTAGGGACAATAGCCACATTTTAAGTGTCCACCTAATCTGAACGAATTATTAAGATTACCTCTATAATTAGCAACTCACCTGAACTGTAGGTGAGCATCTGCAGTCAGTTCACTTGCCAAATCTGAATGGGTGAAAAAAGCCAAAACAAAAGACGCATGGCACCCATCTATTTTAAGTGAAGGCAAAACTCCTAGTTGAGCATTGTTTACAGGAAGCAAAAAGGTAGTGTCATTTAAGACTGCTCTGCCTTACTAAAAAAAAAAAAAAAAAAAAAAAAAAAAAAAAAAAAAAAAAA
>WHYT01014357.1:0-10627 GCA_009806455.1 Tetrax tetrax
AAAAGATTAAGATATGAAGCTACAGGTAGAAGAAACCTGTTCAGGTGCTGTTTTTCATGGTATTTTTCTTGCAGTGTTGTGACAAAGAATGTATCACTCCAGGTGCATTGAAACTGTATGGAAAAAGGCTCAAATTAAAAGTTTGGCTATAAGGTTTAATGAAATTATTATCTTGGTCATATTTTCTTTAGATTGTCAGTTAACTTTTTTATTTTTTGTTCTGAAAGCAAGTTAATCAGTAGGTTTGGGGAACTGAAGAAGTCTCGATGCGAAGTGGCGTGCTGGTGGGCAGAGCGAGGGAAGTCTGCTGCAGCATAGGGAAAGGATTTTAATTAAAGTGGTTGACAGGTATACGAATAATTAAATGATTTTGAGGGGAATTGCTCGCTGTAGGCTGAAGAAGGTCATTGTACAGGGGAGAATGGAGAATAACAGACATAGTTTAGTTGTTCAGTCTTTTGTTCATTGTGTGCATCTCGAATGCTGTCATTACTCATCCATTCTAATATTCTCTACGGCACCCACTTAATTAGCTGTGCTCAGCATATCTAAATAAAATCAGTACCTTTTTACCTAACGTTCTTAATTTCCAGTTGGATTAATAAAATTGCCCTTTTCTGAAGGTACGTATTGTAAAACCAAATTTTCAATAATAGGCCTTAATTAAATTACCAAATAGGTACTGGAATGCTTTGCCTTCGGAGCTATTGTCACGTACACTTCAGTGTTGCATCTTTTAATTACTTGATTAGTATGAACAATAGGAAGTTGGGGAATGTGATAGCGATTGAATATATGCATACACTACCATGACTATCTTTAGTCTCCATACAAATCCCAAACAAACTTATGATTTTATTCATTTGGACGTGGTTGAGTCCTAGTTTCATAGGTGTGATTTACACATGAGCAGTAATAAACATCTTCCTTTTGAGTGCTGGAGCTTGTTTAAACTTGGACAAAAATATTCTTGCCATTGCAAGCAGTTTATTTACAGTGCTGACCTGTATAGAGAACTGCGTCACGTTTTATTTCCGTGGATTTAAGATGGCATATGGTACTGAAATTCTGGGAATTGTTGTCTTTCCAAAAGCTAAAATTGGTGAGATAACTATGTACAGTTGAAGTTTTTCTAACTGTGCCTGAAAAATGTGTGGCCCCAGCCATGTTCTTCAGTTTGCAGTCGGACATTTGAGCAAGCGGCTCAGTTTAGAGGAGAAGCTGGGCATTTAAGGGGTAAAAGGAAAAATCCTGCAATGCAATGCCATCTTACAAGGGAAGCGGACTGCGGTTTCCAGGGAGGAAAAAACCTTCCCATGTGAAGAGATGGTTAAAGGTTCGTTTGTGATGCTGTAATTTATTTTTTGTAGGTGGATTGGAGGTGTTATGTTTTGTATCAGAATCACATTCAACTGAGGTGCCATGGTCCAGAGTGAGCTCACCTTTCTGAAAGTCCAGTATGGACTAGACGTCTTGTAATAAACTAAAAAAAAAAAAAAATCTTAAGCTTTCATTCACATCCTTTCCAGCTTAAGGAGAATGGAACAAAGTTCAGGGGACAATTTAGCTAATCTAGTAGGTAATCCTCACATTTAAAGAAAACATCTCAAATGCTGATTTTTACATGTTTCTTTTACACTGAAACAGGTCTGTGTTCTGGACTTTTCTCCAAGTTTGTGTCTGATCTCTTAGAATGTAATTAAGGTCTTCATGAAAACTCTCATGGCTTGCTTTTTTTTTTTTTTTTTTTTTTTTTTTTTTTTTTTTTTTTTTTTTTTTTTTTTTTTTTTTTTTTATCCTCACCTGTTCTTAGGGAGTCGAGCCGTGGTATAAACTTCCAGCAGAAGTGGATGCCAGTCATTTAACTGCTGCCTCGGAGTCGAAGCTTGGCCTGACTCGTGATAGAAATGACCTGACCGAGTTCCCCACGCTGGAGGAAGGAGCGTTGCCTTCAGCAGAAGGATCTAGAAGGCAGTCTCGTGGAGATACAGCACATGGCTTACTGCTGGGTATGCTCAAAGTTGCCTTTTCTTTAATTGCTAAACAATTGGAATTTTCCTTTTAAATCAATTCCTAACCTGGATTTGACGTCTTTTAGGAAGAACCGTTGTTTACAAAATACATTCTGTGTAATTTTATTGTCAAAGCCCATCTTCAAAATGAGACAGAGAGCTTGTGTTCCTTCCTTGGATCTTTTAACACGTGAACTGATTATTTTCAGCCTCAGGGAAAACTGTAGTCTTGTTTTTCTTTAGAATTAACAGTAAACCTGAGCAAAGTTAGAAATTTTTTGAGTTCTGTCTAGGTAAGGTGATCGTTCTCTGTGTCCTTAAAATCTATATTAATTTGTTAGTCAAAAATCTTCATTGATTTCAAAATAGTAGATACAATAGTAAAGTAGATGTACTGATAACATGAAAAATTATTTGATAAATAGTGTGCATGCTTGCACCCCTTGCTATGTATGAAGACTACTGTGTACTGCTGCTTATGTGTCACTGCTTCTTACAGAATTTCTTTACAGACAGTCTCCAAATACAGTTTTAAAAGGTTTTCAGTAGCCCTTTGCAAAGGTGTCTTAAGTGTTACGGCTCTTTAGCTGGTCAGTATAGGTATTCCTTTTCAGATAAGAGGAAAAGCAGAGGAATTTTAGGTAGAAGTACTGTGCTACTGCAAGATTTAATCCAAACTGGCCAGATAAAGGGGTTTGCTTGTGTAGGAAGTTAGCATGAAAGGGGAAGGTGGTAATTATTTACAAAACGTCTAGGTAAATCAATGTTTACCCACTTTCAGTTTCTGTTGTTTTTTTTGTCTTTGAGTGTTTTTTGTTTTTGTTTTGTTGTGTGTTTGTTTTTTTTCTCAAGTGGTTGAGCTTGCCTGTAACACAGTGGCCTATGTATCCAAGCGGTCAGATCCTGGAGCGGTGCTCCGCTGTGGTCCGCTGTCCTGTCGGGCTACCAGAGAAGGGAGCTGTGCCTGTGAAATGCAGCAACCTTGTTGTCATTGTCCTGTTGTCAGAGCACAGGACCTTCTGCTGATGAGTCCTCTGTTCTGGTGCTTAACCACAAGTTTATACACACATTCTTACTTCATTCATCTCAATAGTAATATCTTTGTTACAAGTCCTTAAATTTCTCTCAGGGTTTGGACAATACTCATTTTGGAATTTACCACATTAATGTGAACATTGATTCTTTCCATTTTATTGATCACGTGGGCCTAGGAATGCTTTTTCAATTGGCCTGCTAGCTTCAGCATCGTTAATCGTAGCACCAAGATGTGAAAACCCATGTGAAGTGGGTTGGTGTTTCCAAGTGTTATCATTAACAATGGAATTGGAAATACAAAAAAAACCCCGTGGAGTGTTAAACCTAATTATGATAGAGCTGTGACCGTCCTAGTGGTGAATAGTTAGGGTTTATCCAAAATGACTGATGGATTATTTCGGTAATGCTGGTAGGGTTTGTGTATCTATTATTTGACAGTCATCTTTATTTTTGACATAAAATATCCTGGGTTTTATTTCTCCTAATGACACTTTTGTGTTCTGGAATTTACACCAATCTAGACAATGTGAGGTTAGTGGTTGTTTTTGTTTTGTTTTCTCTCTGCCTACCCCCACCGCCACGCCTGTTCACATTATTTGTATTTTTGTGGCAATAAGCCACTACATAAAATGTTTAATATTCTATTCTTGCTACCCCTTGCATGTGAGTGTACTTTATATTCCTGCCAGTAATATAATATTTTCCATTTCTAACACCTCTACTTTAGAAAAGCTCAGTGTTTTTACTGCTTCCTTTCACATCTAGTCATCGCAGTTGAGCTGAAGATCGGTTACAAGATTCAGTATTTCACCTTTATCCGTTCTTGGTTACACTCATTTTCATCCCTGTGGGGTCAGAGTGTTCTGGTGGTACAACTTTTTGTCCACTGGTAGTAGTACAGCTGGGAAAAATAAACCTTCTCTTTAGAATGCAGCATTATTCTCTGCATCTTAAACTATGTTACTGATTCATTATTATAATTTCTAATCATCCTCAAAATGCTGGAAACAGAGGCTAATTTTTTTTTCACTCATTGATATTAATCATAGGAAACACGTCTGTCCCCAACAATATAAACTTATTTCTCTCGGAAATGAAGCCAACTTTTATCAGATCCATTTTTCTTTATTTGCCCTTATTTTTCTCTTGTTTTTTAACTTCAGACTTCAACTGTGGTTTCCTCTCTCTTCTGTGCTATCTATGGAAGACACAATTAGACTGTTGTTGATAGCTGTTTTACTTACCTGAGCTAGAATATTTTCCTTTCTTGCAATTTATTGCACATTTATTGCATTTCTGCTTCCTTACACATCCAAGTTACTACGCTAAACAACTGTTCACCACACCCCCAGACATGAGTGTTATCCATTGGTTCTACTCCTAAATTAGCAGTTGTTGCATTCGGGCTTAGATTTCTGTTTTTTTTTTTTTTTTAAACTCTTAAATGCCAGTTCTAATGTCAAATTTGATCATGCACTATGTTAACTTTTGGCTTTCAGAGTCAGCTCTGTCTCAATTCCAACGGAATTGTTAATTTTTCCTGCCCAGGCCTTTATGTATGTGTACTGTAACTTACTGTTATATCATCTGTTAACTTCTTACCTGCTGATAACACTTTTTTTTTCTTTTACTTCCTTTGTTAGGTTTTCAATACCCCAGCTAGGCTCCTGTTAGGTACTTGCATACCCTTCCTTGGAAACGCATAACTTAACGCTGCTGTTATTAAGCCCAAAGTCTGTCTTTTTTTATTGCTGTCCCTTAGAGAATCACTCTGCACAGTCAAGCATCATCCCGCCCATTAGGTTATTGTATTCCTGACTCACTTTTCCAGGATGGAACTGGAATTGCTGAATAAAGCTGCTTCTAAGGCTGGTTTCACGGCGCCCTTAGGCTAGGTTTTTTTCATGAACAAACAAAATTATTATAGGCAAATAACATGATTGTTTGTGATAATTTAAAATAAACCTCACTGCTTCCGGTTAACTGCAAGTTGAACTTGCAGTTTGCCATTCCTCTACCTCCTTGTGTATTCTTACTTGTACATGGGTGGCTTTTTGGTTTTTTGTTTGTTTTGAAGTTAAACAACTGCTTAAGGGGATGGAGTCGAAACGGCCTAGGGAATAGCCTGGTAGGAATTCATGGTAACTCCTGAGGGTTCTGTGAGCTTGGCTGTTATTACAGTGTGCAGCTCTTGCTCATTTTCATTGTTTTTGTGGTTATTTTGGTAACACTTTGATCCATCCTTTGTGAAGGAGCCTGCAAGGGGAGAGAGAACATCTCTGTGTGGTGGATCTGGATCCAGAGGTCCTGCTTCATACTGAAACCCTCGGAGGTCCGAGGCTCAATCCCTTCCACTGTAGGTCTGGCATGGTGGCTGCAACTATCCCTTGTGTCTCCTGTTACGCTTTCTTCAAAGATTGAATTTGGTTTTGGTAACTTGGCTTATTTGGTCCAAAAAATTGCTCTTTCTGTGCTTGAACCTCTTGTTCAGGGATTCTCGTGTGTATCGCTCTCTGTTAACTTCATGGTGGTGAACATACATGGATTTCCATGAAGAAAAATGAGACACAAGAACACTTCTATGTGTAAAGGCAGAATATGGGACAGGGTTAGCTTTTGTAGAGGTGATACATCTGTTGAAGTAACTTCTAAAATCCTGTGTGTGACAAAAGCGTTAAAGGAAAGACCAGCACTTGTTTGGTTTCTTAAAGCTTCAAGTAACTTATTGAAAATCCTAAACATTTGCCAATATAGAGTTAAAATATTGCTTTCAGTCTACATTGAACACTAAGCCCTGTCCCTTGCTGCCTTAAGCCTTTTTTTTTTCTTTTTTTTTAAGACAACATGCCAGGAAGATGCAGTGAAGTTCTGTTCTAGCATAACAACACAGGCAAACAAGCTTGGTATGGCTGAATTAATTGCTGGCTGCTGTGGATTTGAAATTACTTCGACATCTTTTTGAAGAGATTCTCTGCTTTATGAAAGAAAAAGCAGTTTTGGCTATTTCATGTTTGGGTCTACAGACAGCTTTGTAATTAAATGCTACGTGTGCATCACAGCGAGTTGGTTAATACTGAATAAAAACCTCTCTTTGTTTGTTTGTTTTTGTTTTGCCATGTAGGAAATTCAGATTTAAGACAGTTATTAGAAAGTGGAAGGACAGGGTAAGTTAGGCATGCTTTGTCTTTGCCTACATCCTCTGTGGAGGATTGTTGCATTTTGTGTATTTTATAGCCTTTTG
Source organism: Tetrax tetrax (assembly GCA_009806455.1). Classification (NCBI taxonomy): domain Eukaryota; kingdom Metazoa; phylum Chordata; class Aves; order Otidiformes; family Otididae; genus Tetrax; species Tetrax tetrax. Next base: position 6,289 of record WHYT01014357.1, read on the forward strand.
TCCACATTATTGTGGTTTACAGAACTGGAATCCATTTAATGAAGAAAAATTTCCTGATATTTGTCAAAGTTTGCTTTTTAAAATGCAGCTGAAATTAAAGAGAAAGCATAAGGCTTTTTAATATGGTACAAAGATGTAAGAATTCTTTATACTGCTAGCATTTTATTTGTTGCTCTCTAGTAAGCATGCCAGTAGCTACAGCCTTTTTGTAGATGTACTTAAATTTCCAGATACAGGAGGAAAGGTGAGAGAGAAGGGAGAAAAATAAGCTATCATACTAATTTATTCCTTCTTCTCTTCAAAAAGTGTCTTGAATTTCATTTGAGGAGGAGGAGGGCAAAATCACAATGACAATTGTATTGAAATTGCTCCTGCTACGTTGTGGAACAGACTGACAACGCCAAGAAGGTTTTGTTTTCGTTTTCCCTTCCTTTTTTTATCTTCCACAAATGGCAATTTGACTCTGGCATTCCGAGTTGTCAGCAGCCTGTAAGATGAAGTAGCACGCCCAGCTTTGCTTGTTCGGTGAATTCAACTGTGAGGAAGCTTTTTGACCTTCAGAGCGACAGCGGGAAGAATGACTGTTTTGACACAAGATGCTCGAAGAGTGTTGTGCTGACGTCACTTGCTGCTTTAAGCATCGAGCACCTGCTCCTCTGCCGGCAAAACCTGGGTTATGTCTGAGCGTCATGAGCCCCTAAATCATCATGAGCATCCACAATATGCTAGCCGTGATCTTTCTGCCTCCCGAAGAAAATAATTTGCTGAAAGCATTAGAGTTCACGCGCTGTAAGATTAGAAAATGTTTAAAAAAAGCTGTGACATGGCTGGAGTTATATTTTGTGTATATATATAAAAAAATCAGTTTAGAAGCCCCAGTTAAATGTCATCTATTGAACTCCGTAAGAGTGCTTTTACAGGTCATCTCTGCAGGTTGCTGCAGGGGGCAAGCTGAAAGGGAGGGAGGGTTTCCACTGAGGCTGTGGCTGCAGTGAATCTTGACTATTTACTTCCTTCCTCTTTTTTTTCTTTTCCTATTCCCTTTTTCCTCATTCTTATTTCCTGGCCTTGTCACCTGCTGCTTCAAGTCAGTGCTCACCACCACAGTTCTCTGATTGGAAACCTCTGGGGAAGGTAGAGTACTGTCAGCCTAAGGCAGACTTCTGCTGCGCGGCAGAACCAGAGCGCTCTTCGGAGAGGGGAGCAAGAGCACCTGAAATGGAAGCTAGTTTCAGGGTAGGGTTTGGCAGTATGTTTAGTTGGTTGAAGACTCCTACTGAAAAGGAAGAGTCTGGTGTTTCCTTGCCCTGCATTCTTGCTCTTGCTGCATCCCTTCTGCGAAACCCACCATGAGGACTGGTGCAATCAGATCAGCTTGCCGTTCAGACTGAGAGGTAATGGCGGGACTGGGAATGGAAATGGTTACGTTTCAGCTGGATCCAAGTTCTCTTGCCTGTGCAAAGTAAGGAGAGGGAAACACATCTCTGGGCTGGGAGGGAGAGATTGGGGCTGTCCCTCCTTGCTCAGTAGTCTCCAAGTGGAGATGGAGCACTACATGTAAGAGGCTGAGCAGGGAGGAAAGAGAGAACTGAAGAAAAAATTATTTGTGCAGCTTGAATAACTGTCGAAGCCATTAATGATCTAGCTGAATGATCTTGCACGTTTAGTAGAAAGCCAGCTGTGGTGTTGTCTTGTGTCAATGCACTCAGAAGTGTCTTATTTGTCACCTAGGTTTGCATAGCATCAGTGTTTTACGTTGGATTCTTGTTATGTATTATCTGAACGGAGTTTCTCTTAATGACCAAATTTCTGGTCTTGCATACGTACATACAAGTGTAATTGAGTCATTCTTAATCTTCTCTTTTATTATACGAAACAGATTTAGTTCCAGGAGTCTCTTGTGCTGAGGTATGTTTCTCCAATCTTTTTAGCTGTTTTCTCTGATCCTCCTGTGATATTTATGATTATGGAGTTACGGTCATCAGAACCTGCAAATACCAATTCAATTCTAGTTTCAGTAAAAGGTGGGAAAGAACAGTCCTTGTTACTACTTCTTCTTTTTATAAGTGTGAAAAATTTGCTTGCCATTTTGGATGCAGTATTGCACTGACCTCCTGTCAGTGGAATCTTCATCATGGCCCCAAGTCCTCGTCTGAATTGTTGCTTTCTAAGGTTGTCTTTGCCTCTGTTAAATATTTATTGCTTGGCAAATATCTGCCCCATCTGTGGGTCTTTTGTGTAAGAACTTGGGGATTTCTGAAGTTTCAGGGACAAAACCGGCTCCCGACTAGGTACATACCCATGCAGTGAGGATTTCCTGTTTATAACTCAATTTGAAGAATTGGAAATCATTTTAAATCTGTTTGAGTGCTGGGCTGACTCTCTTAATAGAAATGTTGAGTGATACTTGAGTTTTTGTTGATATAGTATATCTTGAAAACATTGATTTATCAGCCAAATGTTGTGACTTATGTTGTATGTGTGTGTATATGCACATTTATTTTATCATTATATGTGTAGTTGCATTAAAAAACTGTTTGGCAAGACCTATTTTTGACAGCATTTGACAGCTTTTTTTTCAATTATTTTTGGTTCCCTCCCTCAGCGTGTTTTTTGTTTCTTTGATTACAAAGATTACTCAGTCTTTATTGTGTGGAAAACTTGCTCTTTAATCACTCCTAATTTTCAGTTTAGCTTGAAAACACATTTTAATTCAAGGTGAAGAAGCTATGCTGAAAATCAGAAAAGCTTATTTTCCTCTTCTATTGTCTAAATAAAAATGAGATGCAGGGTCTGAAAACATGAAGTGTTTCATGATGTGAGATGACAAATCTGAATTCAATAACTGCCATTACTGTTGCCTGTGTTCACTAATATCATTTCAATTGTAAAGAGACAATTGGGAGGAAGAAAAGTGCACCCAACACATCTAAGATAGTTTAGATTCCAGCTTGCTTAATGTTTCTTAAAAGACATGGTTTTGCATCTTTAATGCAATTCTGTATCCGAGCTAACTGTGGTTAATCTACTTGATATTTTCAAGTGTAACAACAAAGAATTGTTTGAGTAAATGTACACTAAACCAAATAAATGCATTGTAAATGTTGTCTACTCCCAGTTATTGGGTAGGAATAAAGAATTGAATGTGCAAGCTGTATTTGGTTCAAAGTCAGTATCTGCCACTGAAAAGAAGCCTTTCTATTTTCTGTAAAGTACATTTTAAATAAATCCTGAGGGGGTTACAGTGAATGTAACCTGTTCCGTTAATCCTGTTCCGTGATTTTAAATCATGATTCAAATTGGGATTACAATCACGTAAGTACCTATCGGTCTGGTTGTGCCCTGTGATATAACAGAGCCCCGAGGTGCTGCTACATTTTAAATGAGACATCCCTGACCTTGTTCCTTATTTTCTTTCCTCCTGCCCCCTCTGTGCTGGTGCTGCCAGTCTTGAGTTTTCCCCTCTATTTTTTTTACACTTCCATGTGTGCTATAATTAATTTTTTTTTTTGTCCAGCTTTGCACAGGTGCTCACCAGTCTACATTGGAGCCTCTTCTGAATGCCTCCTCTTGTCAAGTTGCTCAGCTATTCATACTATTTTTTTTTTTTTAAGATACGTATCATCTGCTTTCCTATAAACTTCCAAAAAAAGCAGGTGGCTTTTTTACTTTTCAGGTTTGATATTGCAAATAGTTAAGACAAAAGTGAAATGAAGTGGTGACAAGTGCCCTGCATTTATCTAATAAAGTAATGGGGAGAAATCAGCTGTAGAGAGGCACCGGGTGCTAGAAAAACAAAGACTCCCCACTTCAGTTGCTGTAGCATGTTTGTGCCATCTGTACTACAGATGCTAAAGTATAAATTTGGCTTCCTTTAGCAGACACTAGGCTGGCCATGTGGTGGAGGCAGCTGCTGAGATGGAAGGGAATCTTTGAAACTGTACAGCAATCGTCTTATTATTTTGCTAGCTGCTGATGGGGTGGGACTAGAGGGCATCCACATCTTGAGCCAGCTTTGCCGCGCGATGTAGAATTATTTCTATCCATATAATTATCCTCTCACTGTGTAGCGTTCTAAAGTAATTAAGAATGTTAATTGGAAGTATTAAATTAAAAATGAATCAGAAACGTCATCTTGTGGTTGGGTACAGGCTGCAGAGAGCCTCAGGATAAAGCTGACGTAATGTAAACTTGAGTCTTGTATGGCATGGTCATCTCATCTCATCCCTTCTGGAAGGGATACAGAGCGTAGCTTGTCTGAGATGGCTGAAAGCTAATGAGCCTAAATTAAATGAATGTGAGTTCTGCTTCTGAAAGTAAAAAAAAAAAAAAAAAAACA
>WHYT01014357.1:22368-35635 GCA_009806455.1 Tetrax tetrax
TCTTCTGAATGCCTCCTCTTGTCAAGTTGCTCAGCTATTCATACTATTTTTTTTTTTTTTTAAGATACATATCATCTGCTTTCCTATAAACTTCCAAAAAAAGCAGGTGGCTTTTTTACTTTTCAGGTTTGATATTGCAAATAGTTAAGACAAAAGTGAAATGAAGTGGTGACAAGTGCCATGCATTTATCTAATAAAGTAATGGGGAGAAATCAGCTGTAGAGAGGCACTGGGTGCTAGAAAAACAAAGACTCCCCACTTCAGTTGCTGTAGCATGTTTGTGCCATCTGTACTACAGATGCTAAAGTATAAATTTGGCTTCCTTTAGCAGACACTAGGCTGGCCATGTGGTGGAGGCAGCTGCTGAGATGGAAGGGAATCTTTGAAACTGTACAGCAATCGTCTTATTATTTTGCTAGCTGCTGATGGGGTGGGGCTAGAGGGCATCCACATCTTGAGCCAGCTTTGCCGCGCGATGTAGAATTATTTCTTTCCATATAATTATCCTCTCACTGTGTAGCGTTCTAAAGTAATTAAAAATGTTAATTGGAAGTATTAAATTAAAAATGAATCAGAAACGTCGTCTTGTGGTTGGGTACCACTCGTCGAGTGATGTAATACGGGCTGCAGAGAGCCTCAGGATAAAGCTGACGTAATGTAAACTTGAGTCTTGTATGGCATGGTCATCTCATCCCTTCTGGAAGGGATACAGAGCGTAGCTTGTCTGAGATGGCTGAAAGCTAATGAGCCTAAATTAAATGAATGTGAATTCTGCTTCTGAAAGTAAAAAAAAAAAAAAGCTTACTTATCACAGTATTGAAAGTAATTTTTTTAGCATTAGCCGAACGTGTATTTAATCGTTTACGCTTATCAGACACCAGTTTGTAGTTGTTTTTATTCTTATGCTATAAAACATTTCCATTTCAGTTCTCAGCTTACAAAAACAAAAGACCGAAGAAATATATGATAGAAACTAAAATTTGTTGCTACAGGAGTAGTCAGTAGCACTAGTGTAATTGTGATGACTGAGTTTTATTATTACTTGTATCTTGAAACCTTAAAGAAAAAAGCCTGTGCAGCCTTTGCCATAATCAAAATTTATGGAAAAATGGAGACTGGGAAAAGCATTGGTGAGGATTCTTCGTTTTTCAAGAGGTAAATGGTTATCTGCGGACGTTCTCTGACGTGTACAGGCTGCATGGAAATCAGGAGGGAGGTGCTGGCTCCTGAGTGGAAAAGGACAGGGATGTAAGCAAAAAAAAAGTTTGGGAATAAGAGGGTAAGTTGGGGATGTCAGTGCCATGTGGTATTTTGAGACTGATGAGAAGAAACCTGAATTTGATATGTAATAAGAAAAACGAGCTTAATACATGAGGGAACATGCTTCAGCAAGGAATGAAGTGATGAGATTACATAATTTTCACTGCAGTTGTCATGGTTTTGAATTTTGAAGGCTGTATTAGATGGCAGGGCAGTTTAAAGAGGGATTGTCTGGCAAGCTTTTATCACTGTGTTATTGTTATTTTTAACAGATGTTCAGGACAGTCAGTTCTCTCCCTGTCTTCCACTGCTGATGTGTTCAGCACGAGGCCAAAGGTTTTCAGATGACACGCTCCTCCAGCAATCAGAAGTGGATTTTATTCCCTTAAGGTAGGATAAACTTACCTGGTGTCATGATGGAACTCAAACCTTTTTTTCCTGAGCAGCCATGAATTGTCCTGCGTTTGATAACTACAGAATTAGTTTTATGGTCACAGAAATAAGACAAAGGTTTCCATAAAGAAATAGTTATTTCAGTGACAGTCTTAGTCCAGGCCTTCATTTCGAGGCGTGACAAATGATTCCTTTTGTGCAAAGAAGGCAAGAAATCATCTGCCCTTTATTAAAATGAGGAAAAAACCCAAGTATGTGTATAAACACGCATATTTACAGTGCCACTGATGTTTAGGTTTCCTTGTATGTTTTTTGGTGTGTGACAGGAGACAGGTTTGTTTCCTGATGTAGTACGCTGTGACTTCACTTTGTGGATCAGAACTCAGTTCCACCAGAGCTGCATGGAGTAATGTTAATCGAGCCTTGATGATCTCTTTCATAGAAAAGAACTATTAATTCAAAATCCACAATAAAAATATTAGACGTTTATAGGAATTTGTTGCTTGTGTTCATCTGAGTCCTGGCTTACTTTATATCCTTTTAAGAAACAATTGATACAAGGAGCCTGAAGTGCATGATTTATATTAAAAAAAAAAAAAACAACCCCCACACAAAGTTATGTATCTATGTAAGCGACTCTTATTTATCGAATAAACATCCTATTAGTAAAAAATGTTTCAATCCTAAATTGATTGAAAAATATTGACATACTAAGTAGATTAATACTATTTTCAAACCTTCATTTTACAGGGCAGTAAAGCTTTTTGTTATAATTTGGACTTTGTTTAAACTTCACTTTTTGGCCTGTTTAGGGGATGAATTTATGTGTATGTTGCTAAACCCCAGATGTTTGTTTGAGTGAAGTTCTACTTTTACCTCTTATATTAAAGCGGAGAATATGGATGTTGAATAAAAACTATGATCACAAATTCACTTACTTTTTTCTTGCCTCTTATAGAGGAGTCCCTGATGTTTCTGGTGCGTCTGAGGAGCACTCAAAGCCTTCGCGTGTCCATGAATCTACAGAATCTCCCTCTGATGAACCCAGTGACTTTACTCTGTCCCAGCATCCTCTTCCGTTCAGACACGTGGAACCTTGTGATACCAGTTACAGTGGCTGGATGTCTCAGCGAACCTCTTTTTCTGCACAGCTACTTGTAAACAAGGAGAAAAGTGAAGACTGCGAAAACGTTCCTGATGAGAGGGCGTTGATTCCCCAAACAAGTGACAATTTAGCAAGCTCCACTTCGAAGGTGTTGCTACCCAAGGCAAATAGACTGGGCCAAATGGAAGCTTCTCCTGCAAAGCAGACCTGTAGCTCATCTGTAAAAGATGAACATTTCTCCCATGATAACAACGTACCAGCTACTGGTTTTGAGCTTTCAGAGAAAGCAAAAGGGTCACTGAGGCATGATGAGTTCTCATCTTCAGAAAATGCCTCTTGTAAAACAGCACTGACTAAGAATTCAGAAAAAAGTGAAAGAGAGATGCAAAAGGAAAAGTTAAAAATGAGTGAGAGGGAGTCAGAAGGGTGCATGAGGCAGCTAGAGATGCTGGAAAAAGACAAGAAGGTTCCTGAGCTTGTTTTGTCTAACTTATATAATGATTTGAGGAAAGACGATTGTAAAAATTCAGATGCTCAAGATGTTTTTTCTGCAAAGGCTTCTGAAACAGGTGAAGGAATGTTGGAGGAACATGGAGTGAATTTAAATGGCTCTGAAAGCTTGAAGTTCATGGCTGCTACTGAAGAACTCCAGGGAGTTTTCCTAGATCATCAGCGGAACCAACTGTCTCCTGCAGTGAGATTTGAGAAAGAGGAGTTTATCCCTACTGTGACAAGCACCAGAGGTTGTGCACCTCAACAACAGGCTGTGACTGACATGGAAGCTCCTTCCTCACTCAGTGAGAGTGCCCCAGTGGAAGCAGAACCTGGAGTAAGCAGGAGTGAATTAACTATTTCGGATTTTTCCATAGAAAGAGGACATAAAGTTACAGGCATCTCCCCTTCATTTAATCTTCTTGTGGGTGATGGCTCATTCTCTGGACACTTTGCTCATCCAAGCTATCAGTCTACTCCAGGGATACTTCTGAACAAAAATGCTAAGGTAGAAGAACTTGATGTCCTTGTGATCAAATCAGATATTCAATCCTCTCCTTCATGCTTAAACGAAGAAACTTCAGGAAGCTCATCTGTCAATACACCTGCATCTGGTGGGAAGCAGCATTCATTCCCATGTGCTCAGAAAGAAAACAATGAACATTATGAGTCCTTAAAATGGAAATATCCTCACACTGGAAGAATTCAATCTCTCCCATTGCTTAGCTTCATGGAGAAGGTAGGGGCTTGGAACGTGAGCCGGCCAGAGGAGATGTGTGATGCAGTGACTTCACGTGACCCAGGTGGAGTTTCTCCTGGAAGGAAAGCCTACAGTGCAATCACCAGTTCTTCAAACAATATTCTGTCAATACAAACAAACATGATAAGCCCTGAAGATCATGTTTCTGCTTCATCTCGAGAGACAGGTTCTCTGGGAAGTTTGCGTTTTCATAATAAAAACTTACTGCCTGCCCACCTTCTTACTAGATCTCATTCTGACAACGCAGTAAATGTTTCCAGTAGGAACACGTCCGTGGTTGAAGTTATTCCGCCAGGAACCTCAACAGAGGCAGTGCAGCCTCCAGAAGAAAAAAGTACTGTTTTCGGAGTGTCTGAAAATAGTTTAGGAGGCTCCACGATACAAGAGTTCACAGCTGAGATCGTTCCTGGATCTAGTGATGAAGATGCAAAAAGTAGCAGTACAGGACAAAGTTCAGACCCAAATGTTTTTGTTTTGGGTGAAAGACTTGCTCAGCTCCTTAGGGAGGATGGAAACTCTCCAGCTGATGACCTGAAGAATTGCAATGCTCTTGATAATCTGTCTCACAACCTAAATATTCCTACCGGTCATGTCAGCATGGATAACTTTGTTGATATTTCTCTAGATAGTTTGAATCTTCCTCTTAGTCCTGGGGAAAGCAGGCAGGGGGACTTGGGGTCGACAAGGTGTTCTTCAGTGGTTTCCAGGCCCTTCTTCACCAGTGCAGAAGATGATGACTTCATCCCCATTGGAGCAACTTCTTTGGAAAGTCCAGTGAAAGAAGAGCTTAATATTGAAGAAAGGATCCCAGTGAGTTAGTTTCTAACAAAAATTTGTAACTCTTCTTTACCTTTTGATTCTGAAGAGATCAGCTGTCATAGAGTGAGGACAGGAGTGCAGAAGGTGTCACGGGAACGGGACACTAGCATGCTTACATGCTTTGTTTCTGATGTCTGGTCATGTTGGGAACTGTTATGCCATAGTTAATCTTCTAGAAATACTGGCAAATGCGTGATTTTTGTAAGCCTAAAAAAATTTTAAAGGATCCTTTATAACCCATTCTAATTTAAAGTCTAGCTTCAGAGTTTCTAATTTCAGTTTTTTACATCACTACAGACGAAACAAAATGGTTTTACGCTGATCTGTGCCACTGGTGAATTTAATCCATGTTATTAGTTCAGCTTATCTTAAATACAGAGGTGGAAGAAATAACCTGTAGGTAATATTTAACATGAGCAAAGAAAGGGTTACATATGGGAAAGATTTTTTTTTTTTAATTTTTTTCCAGGTATAGATGGTAATGGAGTGCAAGAGAAATGTAAAGATTGGTGGCTGATGGTGGTGGAACATAAAGGACACAAGAACAAGACATAGTGATAAAAAGTAAAATCTGTTTGATAAGACTTGTAAATAAATTGGTTATAGCTCTTTTAGCAGAGCATTGATAAGCCATTTCTGATCTTCCAGATACTCTCAAAAGATCAGGTTGTAATTATCCAAACATGAGTTGAGACTCAAGTGCTGACTAAGGAGATGCTAGGCTACAGAAGAGAGAGATGAACTTCACACACCCACAGATCTGCAATAATAGCAAAACCAACACAGAACTCCTTGGCAAATCAAATTGCTTTTTTTTTTTTCCTCCTATAAATACTCGTTGTGCTTGTTCACTTTGTTCCAGTATCTAAGGTGTAATTTCTCGATTCTTTGTGTATTGCTCATGAAGGATCTTCAAAGCCTCCGTATCTTATCTGGCTAACGCAGATTTCTTTCCTCCCTTCCCCATTTTAGGATGGTTAGTGAGAATGGAGGACAGATTGTGGCAGCCATGTTGACTATACTAATAGCTCTTGAACGCTAGAGAAAATTAAATGCAGATGTATGTTAATGATAAACATGTAATTATCTTCCTAGTAAGTGGCTGTTCCTCTCACAAGATGACTCCCATAATCATTAGGTCTTTGGAACCGGGTTTTGGAAGCGCTCTTCTGAGTTGTCTCTGCAAATACGTGTTGAAACAAATATTTATATTGCAGGGAGGATATTTTAAGTTAAATTCATGAGATGTAAAGGTTATCCGTTACCTCCTTTTTAAATGACTATAATTAGGCATGTTCTCCAGCCCTAGTTCTGAGGAATTCTGCTCTCATAAACCACTGACGAGGTAAAGGAGATCAGGTCACGTATATGGGTATTAATATGTAGGTTTATATTAAAATAATAGGAAATAGAGTTGGCTAAGATCTATAAGGTAATTTATTTAATTTTGTTGACTAATGTAGGATGTAGTATAGATGAGTTGAAATTAACTTCCCCTTATGTGTGATTAAGTCAAGGGAATTTTTTTTTTCTGCATTTAATGTCTGTATGTGAGCTTAGGTGCTCTGTTAAAGGGAAGAAATTACTTTCTCAGGAGATCCTGGACAGCCTTTGGTAGGCTCTTACCTCTAGGAAACTCCTCCAGCTTTCAAAATCCAGTAGCAGAGGGCACGGTGCTGTGTATGTCTGAACTGCCGGTCTCCAGTCCGTCTCATCCTCGTTACGTTTTTCTCTAGTACACCACGGAGTTTTAGGTTTTGAGTATGATTTTTTTTTGTTTTGTTTTTTGTTTGGCTTCTCTAAACTAACTGCTTTGTTTAATGTTAACGAAGTTATACTTGGTATACAGATAGCGCTTGTGTGTATTTGTACGTATGGAAAAGGGAAGGACGCGTGTTTTATGCCGCCTTTACGAAGAAAAGGTTATTGCTTTAGCTGCCCTAGGAAAACTAAGGCTTGGTTATAGATGGAATTGAGTATCCTACGTTTTACAGACTTAAACTGGTGCAGTGGGCTGTATCCAGAAATGGTTTCGTAGCCAGGGAGTTTTGGAGGTACTCCTGAAACTGGATCGTTGCGCGCTATACCACTGAGTAGGTGGGCAGTTACAGATCAGATTACCTGTGTTTCTTCGTGAAACTACCAACAGCAGAAAGTGGTTCTACCCCTTGGGCAGTAAAAGTTTATTCCCTAATGTCTCAAAAGGTGTTTCATGATGTCTTTTGGCCAACTTTTACCAAAAGGTTCCCAACTATTTGCCTAGAAGACTAGCCCATATTGAATTTGTTCTTAAGAGAGAGGATCTCTCCTGCTGCCTAGTTTGAGTTTCAAAGTCTGATAACGTTTTCTGTGCAGCAATCACCTGGGGAGAAAAAGGTTTTAAAGCTAAACCTTTGTGTTCTCCTTCCAGCTGGCAAAGGTCATTTTAAACAAGTAAGGCTCAAGCTTACCAATCTCCTCTGAAGAATCAGACTTCATGCTCACGCAGCCTGCAGAGCATTTAAGTAAAAAGACTGTAAGCAGTCAGCGGTTGTCACAAAAACAAGATACGTGGCCTCTTCTTTGCTGACCTTTTCCATAATTTGTGGATTCTGTGGAAAGGTTTGGTGGTAGCAGACCACTGCTGGTTGCCATTGTTTGGCACGTGGTGAAGGAAAGGTCAGGAAAACACCAGGAAAAACCTGTTGGTGAGCACAAGCATGAACTGTTGCCACCAGAACAGTTCTTACAACTTTCTTCTGAATTGCTGCCAAACATAAATTAATGAGGAAAGGGTTTGTAGGATATGTCGATTGTTCTGCTGGACTACACATGGTTTGTGAGGCGTCTACTATGTAGGACTTGTCACTCGTGGTCCGAAGAAGAGAATAAGCTGGAAATGTTGTCTCAAATGTGTCTGCTTTAGTGTTTTGGGTGAACTGTTAGTGCAAGTTGAACAAGACTGAGGCTCAAGATGTTTTAAAGTTGTTTGCGTTTAAGATGATATGGAAAACGTGTGACTTCAGAATCGATTGACATTCTGTAACAGTGCCACCTGTTACTTATTTCTTCTGTTGCCAGGTATATCTTCGCAACCTTGGCATTGATCAGTCACCTGGAACTATACTGACGCCGTTTGTGCCTCGGGGACCAATCAGGGAAGTTGAATTTTCCCCGTCAGAGCTTAGAACGCTGAAGGACTCCACTGACACGCTGACGCGGAGCGCTCCGCAGGCGCGAGGTATGGGGAAGGAAGACTTTGTGCTGTGCACGTCTTGGAGAGCGCAGAACTGCAGGCTTACCTGTGAGGTTGCTTTTGGCCTGGTGGTGTCAAGTGTGTTTCTTCTCATGTGATGCTTGGTTTCAGTCATGTGAGTTGAGCTTTTCTCATCTCAAATGCGAGATACTTGGCACTGGAAAAGTAAGCATTAAAACCTTTGTAAACGTGCCTTTTCACTAGGGAGTCATGGCTGCTTCTAGCCAGTGCAGCGGCATTTTATGTTTTTTCCTTTATTTCTCTGTTTGCAAGAGTTCTTCAGAAGGAAATATTTCGTATCTGAAGGTTAGAGAAATGTTACCAGGCTTTTTTTTTTCCTGTGAAAGAAGTAAGTCTTGATTTCTCGTTCTTTCTGAGGCTTCTTGGTGTGTTCAGTGTGACAAAAAGTCATATGCATTTTATAACTGACCACATCAGTTCATAAATCCATCCATCTCAACATTAAAAAATAAATCAAAATAACTTTAACATGTGTTGAGTAATTTCTGTACGAAGAACAGTGTCTGCTCCATTAGGGTTAAGACTTCAAGAATCCTGCACTGACCTGTCTTTCTGACTAGAACTGATAAAATGCATTGCTTTTTATGCCTGTTGGGCTTGCTTATTTTATTTTCTTATTTTTTTTTCCGTCTTTAAGCATTGTGGGAGACTTGGCAACTAAAACAACTTGGCACTCAGTACAGGGGCAGAGTTTTCCTTGACAGAGATATTCCTCAGCTGGACTCTGGACTGCTTAACTTGAAAATATCAGTAGTTGGGCTGTGAAACAAAATGTTACGTATCCAGATGCTGAAAGTGCAGCTTGTCTGGTTTTGGTCCTTTCTAACCAGTGGTGGGAAACAAGCTTTCTTTCCCTAGACAATTCCATGGAAGTCTTAGTTCAAGTCGCATTCGAAAAACAGTTTCCTAAACGTTTTCCAGTATTTGAATTCTTTCTTCCATGCCTTTCCCTCTAGTACAAGAAAAGTAGCCTTTACTGAAGCGACTGTTTTCTGGAGCCCTGTACGTAACTAATCTTCTGTTTCTTTGTAGGTGAACTGCCGTCAGCAGCTGAAATTACACAGACAAGTTTTAACTATGGCACTTCCAGTCTCAGTATGTCTCTACCAATGAGTTTAGAAGTTGTCCCTGATATTCTGACGCTCCATGAACTCTCTTCTGGCTTCTCAGGATCTTCTGGAGACAAACCAGTGAGTCAGTGCAGTATGTCACGCCACCAACTGGAGAGAACTTCTCCGCTTTCCACACGCTGGGAGGCAGAGCGTTCAGCTGAACCCAACCCCCCGCTGCAGACTGTTTCACCTGGCTGCCGTTCTGACAGAGGGAGCCCCATGTTTGTCGCAAGAAGCGTTCAGGATCTGCTAGCTCAAAATGAGTCAAAAGATGTGAATAGCAGCCCGCAGAGATGGACTGTCGGCTCTTTGTCTGGAGTTAAAAATGAAGTGGAAGTTGACAGAGGATCACACACTTCAAGTGTAGGTAGTAAGATAAAGAAGGGTCGCGAAAGCGGTTCTTTGATTGGATCTGGTGCGCTGCAAGAGATAAATAAGCTTTTGGCAGAGGCAGAGGATATAGCTGGCAGGTGGTGTGACCGTATCTCTTCCACTGCGTCTTCTGGAGAAACCGGTGGGTCTCTCCCAGTGCTGAGTAGAAAGGAGGATGACCCCGAAGGTTGCGGGTTAGGGAAAGACAGCGTTGCAGGGTTTCAGAAGATATTGTCAGGGGACGATGCTATGACCCGAAAAAAGATGCAAGAAGAGTCAGTAGCAAAGCCCCTGCATTATAACACAGGCAATTTAAGAAGGGAAAATTCTTTTGAAGTCAATTTGCGCAATAGTGAAGAGATGATGAAGGAAACGTTTAGGACAGGAAAATCTGTAGGAAGGTCAGAGCCAGAAGGCTGTAGCAGTGCAACTACAGACAGGAATCAGCCTGGTTTTGTGGGTCTTGCTCAAAGCAATGGAAGCAGCGAAGTCAGCACTGGAGGAGCTTCAGAGTTGGGGAATCCTTCTTCCTCAGAGCCTCTAAGCAGTGCAACTGATGTCCCAGGAGGCTTCCAGAGCACAATGTCTAAAAGCAGTGTAGCTGGAAGCAAAGCAGGAGGCATGCGAGAGAGCGATGACAGCAGCAGTGGAGATTCACTAGCTGCCCGTGTCAAAGCCCTTCTGAGAAGCGGATTGCCTGGGGTACAGGCAACACAAATTCTGAAGATCACAGATGAAGAGGAGAGGAAAGCACGAGGTAACAAAATGTCTCCGTTGTGTTTTATCCAGTGTTATGTTAGAGTGGCAAATCTTTGTTTAGGTATAGGTTTAAGGGATTGCTTTGAAATGAGTTTGAAATGAAGGGGTATGGACAGAAGAGGACCTGAGTCTCTTCCCCTGATTTGAAAGGTGTTTATATTATATTATTAATGATAAGCTTTAATGGGACAGGACTTAAATGATCAATGTTTTTTAGTCATCTTACGTAGTATGATAGAAAGGGATAGAATGGGACTTTTCCAGTTTGAATACCTCCTATTGCCTACCATGGGTGCAAGAAAGTCTTTTGTCCACCTAGCTGTTAGGGATGCTTTAGGTTAAGAAATTGGGAAGGGATTGTGTGAAAGAGTGTCGACTTGAGTCCGAGACTGTGAAGATGACAGAACCAGGCAATGGGTCCTGGATCCATCTTTCCAAAGAAACACTCAAAAGACGCATTTTAAATTGTGTTCCTGGTCAGTCTGTCAGCTCTGTTTGATAGTGGTCTTTGTTCCCTCGGTCACGGTAGCTAGAAATGCGTAGCAAAATTTTGATTTTAAGTTATAAAACTGTTATCATGGGTCATGTGAGAAAATGGGAAGGGAACTGCTTTCTCTTTGATGTTCTTTGTGTAGCATGGGTGAAGCTGAAGCTGGCCAGCCGATCTCAGGAGTCCGTGTCAGATGTGAATGGAGACGACCAACGAGGAATAGCGGAAATAAAGGCAGAGCTGCTTCTGAGTGCCAAGAAATCCACACTAGCCAAGGTACAGACCAGACAAACCCGCTGCTCTGGAGAAAATGTTTTGAAGTCGGGGAATAAATGCTGCTGTCTTGCTTGTGATCTTAAAATGATGAATTATATTCCTGCAATATTTCTGAAGACTGGTGGCTTGACAGAGGAGGGGGGATGCAAACTAATTCAGTGGAGACACTTGTTTTGGCTTAGTTGGTTCCTGCCTGTGTTGTAGGACCAGCCATGGAACATGCTGCTGTGGGTTTTTGTTTTTCTTTGGTTTTTGTTCATTTTTGTTTTTCCCCAGGCAGCAGTTGGATATCTTGGGGGGCGGGGAGGGGATGACGCACAACTGAAGATCTTCTGAAGGGAGATGTGAAGGACAGAGATGCGGTCAGTGATGATGTGATGGGAGAATTTGTGTTATCGTAGCGAGAACGTGCACACAGCTCAGGATTCTTAGTTGGCTCAATGAGTTCTGCTTTGCAAAAAATATTTGCTGATTGTGCCTTGTAATGTGGAAGGAGTTTACCGCACAATGCAGTATCGTCTAGGTGAGAGCAGTAGATGTTGTGTTACCTCCCATGTGTTCTGAAATGGTTACAAAGGGCTGGGATATTTATTTTTGAAAGGATGCCTCAGGGAAGGAAGGAGTAAACTGTTCCTCCTTTGTGTTGACTGTATCAAAGGTAGCGGGCTTCAGGTGCGAGGAAGAATCTTACTAGAAAAGAAACTCGTTAACGGTAAGGATGATGAGAAGAAGCTTGTGGTGTGTTAATCATAGAATCACAGAGTGGTTTGGGTGGGAAGGGACCTTTCAAGCCCACCCAGTCCAACCCCCCTGCCAGGAGCAGGGACATCTCCAACCACATCAGGTTGCTCAGAGCCCCGGCCAACCTGGCCTGGAATGTTTCCAGGGATGGGGCATCCACCGCCTCTCTGGGCAACCTGGAACAGTGTAGCTCCACCCTTTTGGTTTTTAAGAAGAGCTTGGGCAAGTAAAGAATCATCTAAGTGTAATTAATACTGATTTGGGGCAGGGATCTGGACTAGATGAGTCTTCAGTCTCTTACAGTTCTATTTTTCTGTGAAAGCGTGACGTTGAATTGTTGTCATGCTTTGCATATCTCCTTTGGAACATTTCAAGTTCATATACCAATATAGAGTACATCCAAATTGGAATTGGTCTAAGCAAGAGTATAGTCCCTTCGGTTTGGCTTTAAATATCCATTTTCAGCATTCATCTGGTGTCCAGAGTAATGATGTCGTGATTTCTGGTGGCTGGCTGTGTGTCCCAGGGCCGGGCACTGCTCCTAGAGAGTGTTCTGATGAAAGGATCAGACTGGAAAAATGCAGAGATGCTGGTATAACGTGAGTGGTGGATGGATGACGTGTTCCTGTGTGCGGGACAGAGATCCCTGAGCTCCTGGAAGAGAGACTGGGTCGTTAAGCAGAGCTAAAAATTGGGGCAGTTTCTGAGGAGAATGTAGAAAAGTTGCATTTGAAAATATAGTAATAATCTCTACTTAATACATGCAGATGAATGCTCTTAGCTTTAGCTGTATCCTCCTTTTTTGTTTTTATTTTTTTATTTTATTTTTTTTATTTGTAGACTGCCTGCCTCCCAGGAAAAGCAGTAGGGCTTTTGTTTGTTTGAATTAAAAGCCTTGCATCAGCAAGACTGAAAAATAGTGTTTTAAGCGTAGGCTGTGTTTGTGTTTGTAGTTTCTTGGGCATGAACAACGTTGGTAATACAGACATCAGCTTCCAAAAACCACCAGGCTAAGCTTCTCAGTTCTTCATGTATTGTAATCTTTGACTGGGGAGCCTGAAAAAAAAAAATTTGACTTATTTTAGAAATTTCGAAATTCAGACAGTTCTTAAAAAAAAAGAAAAGAAAAAAAGTCACAAATACATTTTTGCTTCAATGTACTCATTACAAACCAGAGGCTCTGGAGCTATTTTTTTTTTTATTTTTCCCCAATCTTTTTAGATTTTGTTAGATCACAGCTTTGTCCCTAACATAAACTTGTTCAGACTGGAACCCATTATTTTGCCTTTATGTGATTCAGTGTCAGCTATGAATTGTTTTATGCCAATTTAGAGTAAGAAAAAATTAAATCTATTAACTCTATCCTAGCCAGAACCAGGACAATCAGTTTTGCAAACCAAGACTCCAAGAAATTGCTTTAGGTCAAGCACAA
>WHYT01014357.1:35655-47094 GCA_009806455.1 Tetrax tetrax
AAAAAAAAAAAAAAAAAAAAAAAGCAACGAAGTAGAAGGACAGCTTGGGAGAGTTCTTCTCGGTGATCTTTTACTTCTGAAGATTGTTCCATCTTTTGAGATAGTCCCGGATCTGTTTGATGCCTGCTTGTCACTGGTGATGCCTTAACAGATGCTCTAGAAAAGAAGCATCCTCGTGATTTCTCAAGTTGTAGCTGCGCAGAGCGTTTGAGGAGGTGACTGGGACATAAGCGCATAAATGGGCTCCAAACGTGTACTCAAGTGCTCAGCTCGATAGTGGCCCCAAAAAGGGAACATTCAAGACTAAAACTTAATTTTGAAGAATTATCTCTAAGAGCAAGCAGCGCTCTTGAGCGTAACTCAGAATTTTCTTAGCTTTGCTTTCTCTTCTGTAAAATTGACAAACCTTGCACAGTGAATCTGCTTTCTGTGCCCTGAATTCGTGGAGTCTTCCTGGTGATTTTATAGCTCTTCCTTTACGCAAGGAGAGAAATACTCTACTCACACTGTTATATTTTATAATAAACACTAAAACTTGGCAGAAATGCTTAGGAATAGAGCAGGTAAGTTGGTGGTAGAGTGCTTACTCTTGGTAGACTTGAGGTGTTAAACCCTAGGATGGGTGGTGCTCCTCAGTCATAAAGAGCCATGAAACGACAGGAGGGTTGTTGGGATTTTTGAGAAAAGCGTGTGAAAAGTTGATCCTAGGTGCCAGAAATCAGCCCCGTTACTGTTCTTCCACTGAAATCCTGAGGGTCTTTCCAGATAAGAAGAATTTCAAGAATAAGAAAGCGGGAAAAGCCAAAGACTTGTAGGTGGTCTTCTGTTCCAGGAGCATTGTCTTTCACGTCTAGCCTTCCTCTTGTGCCGTTTGTACGTGTTTTGGTCCCTCAGTTGAGATCGAGGGGTTTTGAGTTGCTCTTACATCTAAGTAAAGTTTCAGCATATTAAACCCCCAAATTTTCCTTCTAAGTTGAGGACCTCATTGCCTGTCCTGGTTTTGGCTGGGACAGAGTTAATTTTCTTCCTAATGTCTGTTACAGTGCTGTGTTTTGGATTTAGAGCCAGAATAACGTTGATAAGGCACTGATGTTTTAGTTGTTGCTAAAGTGCTTACGCCAAGTCAAGGACTCTTCAGTTTCTCATCCCCTGCCAGCGAGAAGGCTGGAGGTGCCCAAGCTGGGAGGAAGAACAGCTGGGACAGCTGACCCGACCTGGCCAAAGGGATGTTCCATCCCTATGGCGTCATGCACAGTGTTTAAACTGGGAGGAGCTGGCGGGGGAACGGCGATCGCTGCTCGGGGACTGGCTAGGTGTCCGTCAGTGGCTGGTGAGCATTTGCATCACTTTTTTTTTTTTTTTTTTTTTTTTTTTTTTTTTTTTTTTTTTTCCTTGGATTTTGACCCCCACCTGTATTTTATGGGTGCCGAATAGCGATCTCTTGCCTTACCTAAGAGCATTCTCCCTTTGTACACTGTATTCTTCCACTACATGCTGTATTTTTCCACTCCTTGTACTTTCTCACTTCTTCAGGAAGTTCACTGAGTTGTAGCTATAAATTTGCACTGCAGTCTCTTGTGGATCATATGCCATACAGATCTTTTTTGGAAAGATGACACATAACAAGCACAATAAAACATGTGAAAGGCTTGGGAAGATGAGTTTATAGCAACTTCTGTGCTTGCTTTCGGTAGTAGGAGTTGCTGTACATCACTTCAGGCCGTTGGAGTGGTACGTGGTTTAGGGAAGAGATGATCTCAGGAGCACCCTTACCCTGGCACAGGGCTGCTCTGTGTCCTTGCATTCTTCTGCTGTCCCTTGTTGTCCCTCTTGGCTATAGGAAATAGAGGAAGCCAGATAAACTGGTTTACTTGCTTAGAACAGATAAGGCCACAGAAAAGTGCTGCTTTGGAATAATAATCCAGACCTTGCTGGAATAGCTTCCTGCTAATGGCATCTGGGACGTAGAAAGGATGGAAAATCTGTTGTGGAATACTTGTTTGTACTTTGTAACTTACACCAAAAATGTTTTTGATTGACTTTTGTTTCCTAATTCCTTAATGCTAGCTGTTCAGGATGTAATCATCCAGGGACCTGTGTTGGACTTCATAAAAGAAATATACTCTGCTGTTTCCACAGTTGTTCCAATTGGTAAGAAAAAATATAGTCTAGAATTTTTTTTTAAGCAAGTTTATCTGGACCATCTCCATGGCAGTACATTTATCTCAGTTTTGCTCTTTGCACCTCAATGGAAATATCATTTTTAATTACACTTGAATTAAGGAAGTGCAGATACTGATAAATTAATAAAATGATGTCCACACTCAATAAATTGTTTCTAAAGAAGGCTAGTGGCCTGCAGTTTCACCTAAACTAACACGAGCTGTAAAGATTTGGATGTAAGGTTTGGATGCTGATGAAATGTTGTCTTTTGTCTTGTCCGTTTCCAGCGTTCACTACCCCTGACACCGCCTCTGACGCCAAACCGGCCCTGTCAAAAAAGAATCGGGGTGAACTGATGTAAGAGGGAGCTGCTTCCTCGCATGCGGTGTGAAGTGTGGTGTGGCATTTTGTGTCAGGAGCGGGACTAACTCTAAATAGCTGTTTTAGTTATCTAAGTGAGGGGAATCTCGGCGTGTAAATAAATGTTTGTTTCTCTAGAATGGAGACAATTAATTCCGAAAGTTGGGCTTTCAGTCGGTTTGTTGTTGCCCCTCGTTTCAGGTGCAGTGTTAACAGATCAGGTGAGTAGTTGCCTTAATTTGCTTCAGGCCAAAATCTGTTGTGGACTTTTGATCAACGCTGACAGTAATAAATTACTGTGAGTGGTAACGTAAGGTTTTCCCAGTTGTACTTGCAAGGCTTTTTCTTTGTGCTCTTAAGAGTGACAGGTTTTCTGCATGCATCTGGGAACGTGATGGTCTGTTCATTTGTTTGTAGTGTGATCTTTAATCTGGAGGTGTTTGCCTTTCTTTTCTTCCAAACTACCTTCTGCTTACACCAGTCAGGTATGTTGGTGCAAAGATGAACTGTCAGCGTTTGGGAGCTTCTGCTGTAATGAGAAAAGTCTTGGAAGCAAGTGTCCTGTCCATCCCTACCTCCTGATCCGTCCGGATGCACGGGGACTTGCAGAAAGCAGGGTGGTGAGCCAGTCAGAGAGAGAGCATCACCTTTTGTTTGTCTTGATCTCAGTAAATCTCTGCAGACAGTGAATGTGCCTTGTTAGCATCTGCTCTTTGTAGTGGGTTGAAAGAAGAATTTGGAATATCCAAGCATCATCAAATATTTAGAGACGCTTATTTCCACTTTACCTGCATAGTAAATACAGCCGTTTGCCGAACTCTCCGTACCTTTTATCTCTGTAGTATGTTTAATGCATTGGCTGCAAAAGGTGTGTCAAGACATCAGGTTATGCTTGGAGATGCCAGAAGCAGGTGTAGGTTCCTCAGCGAGCAGGCGCTGGAGCGCTGGGAATTTTCCAGTGAACCAGTGTCGGTGGTCTGCCTCATTCGCAGGCAGCTGGAAGGCAACACCGTCTGATGAGAAAGCTCAGAGAGCATTCTTTTGTCTGATTCTCCTGAGGGGCTGTAGCATATATTGCTTTCATTTTATTTAGCTGATATGATAAATTACTGTTGGTTGCTGCTTTTGAGACTTTTTTTTTTTTTTTTTTTGATGGTGGAATGGGGCTTGAGGTACAGGAGAAGATGAAGTAATGATGACTGGAGAGCGTACTGGAAATGAGAATGGTTAGTAAAATCAAGCAAACCGACCAGGACAGAAGTTAGTTCTAGAGTAAATAATTACTTTCAGTTTTCTAAAGGACCACAGGGGGTAATTGAAGGCACAACATTTTTTGCTGGTGTGTAAAATACATGTCAGAGACGTCTGAATATGTGCAGTCACAAAGCAGAGTCCTAAATATAGCAGCTCTGTGACTGGGGGGTGATACAGATGTGGGACAACGCACATGGTCAGACCAAGGTGTAAACGTAACTTAGTTTTAAAAAAGATTTTTATGAGCAAAGACAACTGACGGTGAACTCCCTTGGTTTTGGTGGGATTACTGTTTTATCTGTTGTGAGATTACCTCCTCTTCTTTTGCAGCGTTGTCACCAGCTTTTTAAACAAAAAAGCAATATTTGTGGCAAACAGACGTGTTTTGATGGGAAAATGATCTGCACCTGAGAACTGGAAAATTTTTCCAAGTTATCATTTACCTTAAAGAGCAAATCAAAACTCTGATTATTTTCAGTCATTTTTTAATTATTGTCAGCGGTGGGCGGTGACCAAGAAAATAAAAAGATTTATTACAGCTCTTGTCTGAGGGGGAAATTGGCATACTTGTTTTAGGGGAAAAGAGAAATAGAAATGATGGAAAATTAAAGCTTTTCTAATTAAATATTTTCTCATACTTTGTAAAGAAGAGCTTGGTTTTCTTCCCACTTGTTCCCATGTCACTGAGCTCCTTTCATTTTAGTTCTGCTTCAGAAATGCTAGAGTCAAACAACTCAAGCGCAAGGGAAAACCTTTTATATCAAGTTCAGCTGCAGAAGTATCCCCGTCACCCTAAATGTCACGTAATGTGGCGCTTTGATAGCGTGGAGCTTGCTTGGACTCTGGTCCAAGCCAGAAGAGGTTTAGGGTGTGTTGGCCACCTGATTTCTTGGAGATCGCCAGAACTCGCACACTTGGTTAAAGTTGGAGTGCTTACAACTGGAAGTAAACGTGGATTTCTGCGTCGTTTTGTTTTTCCGTGGAGCTATGGAGGGGACGCCTTTCATCGGTAACTTACAGATCGCAGGTAGTTAAGTTGTAGACAAGGTCTCCATCCTTGGAGATTTTTGAAACTTGATGGGACAAGGCCCTGAGCAACCTGCTCCAATGTTGACATTAGCCCTACCTTGAGTGAGAGGTCAGGCTGGAAACTTCCAGAGGCCTCTTCCTCACAGTGTTTGTGATTTTTGTGTGGCTAATTTGCTTTTTAATTAAAATATTATCACTGAAATCACAAAGCTTTAGCAGTTGTGTGTGTATCTATATCCCTTTGAACTTAGTGAATATTAATTCAAAATATAATAATTTTTGCTAGTACATTACGAACCGCATTTATGACAAGTCTCCAGCTGTGTATGAAGCCAACTGACAGACAGGAAGAAAGTTTTATTCTTGTTTTCTGGTGAGTGGAGTGATGTTGAAGAGGTATTTACAACTTAGCTTATTTAAGAGTTACAACTTTACAGTTCACAAAATGAAAGGGTTCCATTATAGATGTCACTGCTGCTATTTGTTACAGGATCAAACCCAAGTTAGCTAATTTGCTGGCATTTCAAATAAGACAAATTTTTAATTAGTTCCTTTAACAGATGAGTTCCAAAGAAAGTGTGTGCTCGTTCATAATGACAGACCCTTGATTACTGACAGCACTGGTCTGTCTTTGAATTCTGCAATCCAGATTTTGGCAAGGGCAGGAAGTTGTCCATAACCTATGTGAATTCTTCTGTATTTTTCAGGATTCACAGAGATACGGTTTGGGAGCTGCTCCTGAGTATAGCCATAATCAGGAACAGGAGGACATAGAACGTTTCAAAGCTCCAAGTAGTGAAAGATTTCAAACTGACAGGCCAACACAAGCCATGAAGACTAAGGAGCTTCTGGAGTCAAGCTTACGACAAGCCATGCCATTTCATGGAGCTGAGCCTTCTGACTCTTGCCTGCTGAAGGATACGCCGTTTAAAACTTTGAGTCCCATTCAAACTCCTGTCTGCAACCAACATCAAACAGTTGCAACTAGTCATTCTGACACTGCTGTTGAACTTCATCCGCCGTTGCAGAAGGAATGGGACGCGATGAGTTTTGTAGCTGCTTCAGACATACAAACAGAAGTCCGCTTACCAGCTCAGAAGAAGCTGTTTATGGAAAAGTGTTCGGAAGAAATGGCTAAGCAAATCACTTCTATCACCTTTTCATCCCGAAAACGCTTGCAGTCACCGTTGACTTCCATGGCACTCGGCAGTAGTAGAGATGGTCTTGATGGGATAACGCCTTTGGAGCCTGACCCTGCCGGCACCGAGGAACAGAGCTATGGCAAACCACCCTGGGAAAGATCTAAGGCCTGTCCTCCTTCAAGTCCAGTGCTTGCTGGCTCGGTGTCTAACGAGATTGCTTTTACTGCTGAGAAAGACAGGTTTCATCGTGTCTCCACTGACAGTAACAGAGCTGGAGCTTATCAAGAAACAGACTGTTTGTCAGATCGGGATTCTGTAAGCATCCGTGCTGATAAAAGACAGACCCTTAGTGTAAAAAACTCTGATGTTCTGCCTCAAGATGTGACTGAGTTGGGCAGGCATAGCGCCAGACTCGTGGGCCTTGACTGCAACAGAAGATTCAGTCAAGAAACAAATAGATTTAGGGAACCTCATTCTGTAAGCCCCTACCAGGAGGTGAAGAGCAGTCCACGTGGTCGCATCCAACTGCATGAGCGCTTAGAAGGTTCAGCTCCAGCCGTACGAACTGATTTGCTGAAGGGCCGTATCAAATTGTTGGAAGAAGAGAAGAAAGGTCCTTCTGGTGAAGTACCTTTCATTCAGAAAGAGGTCGTGACAGAGCAAATCGGTACGTCTCACCATTCGTCTGCAGATGGGATTTTATCCGCTGCGTCTGCATCTCCTTCATCACCCACTAAGAAAGTACTGTCGTGTGTCCACATAACTCTTTCCTCCAAGTGTAATAACTCGGAGCTGAACAGCGACCTGAGTACTGAAAATGAGGTGAGATCACAGGATAAACCTGAACTTCATACTCAACCAGGAACTTCAACAGAAGCTGTTTCTAAATTATCAGCTGGTGACCTTATTCCAGAACATCCAAGATCTTCATCTTTCCCAACGCCGGTGTCTTCAGCGGATCCCTGCCTCCTGCTTCCCTCTCTTGCAAGGACAGCGGGGCAAGAGCTGCCTCTGCAAGGCGGTGAGAGACCACAAGTCACTGCTCTGGGTTCAGGGGGATGTAATCTGACAAATACCTTCAGCTCTGTAGTTCCTGCAAAAACTGGGAAGAGTACTTCTGATGCTAGCACTCAGATAACGACAGAAAGTCCAGAAAAAACAACTTTTTCAGCAGAAATTTATGTTAATTCACAGACTGGTGAAAATGCTGCCCACCAGTCATCTCTCCAGAAAGCACATGAACTTCCCAACGATACAACCTCATCTCTTCACAGGATTTCCTCTTTCCCAAGGCAGACTGGTGAGTAAATTAGTGCCTCATATGTAGATGTAGACTTCCATCTTTTCAAATTTGAGATATTTATAGATATTAAAGCCAAACCCAACCATTTTGTGAGATAATTTTGGTATTAAAAGTTGCCATTTAAAAAACCCAACCCTTACACTTTGCAGCCTGGTGGGTAGGGAGCTGTATAAACACAGTTGTAGTTCTGTTCAGGCTCACCTGGAACTGAATTTCTTGGGTCTGGTTCAAGAACATTTTCTGACATTTATTTCTAGATAATTTTATTAGGTTCACTGCTTAGAATTTATCAAGAGATATCTGACTACTGATGTACTTCTCCAGTCAAGGTAGTATGAAAACTAAGAGGAAAATATGCACGTTGCTGTTTTCGATAAAATAAAACAGAAAAATGTGCAGGGCTTTTGAAATCTGTTGGCAGAGGAAGGTGGATGTTGCGCAGTGGTTTCCCACAGTGGTGTTTTATACTACTGATGTGTGTCGACTTGTCTTGGTTCCAGTATTTTTCCTGGGCTCCAGGCTTTGTATCCCTTTCCTGAAGGTGTTTGAAATAGAATGAGTCCACAGAGCAGGTTCTTCTGTTATATGAGGGTTCAAAAAACATTTCATCTATCTGATCGCTTCTTTTTGCTATTAGAAGTCAGGTAAGTTCTGGTCCAAACATTTGCTGGAATTCTGTTAGGCCAGCACAGTGTTTTTATTCACTTGACATACAGATATCCTTGCTCATTTAAAATTACTTCATTAAACGTGGATCAGCTGGGAGCTATGTGGGTATGTGAGGGGTTTTTTTGTTTTTTTTTTTTTTTCAAAGTCAGTGTTTGTCACCCTAGTGTTACAAATTTAATGTTGAATAGGTAAGCAAGCTATTTTTTCGAGCCAAGTGACAGTCAACCTTCTAACCCTTGGATGGATATTAATTAAATAATTAATAATTGATATTTATTCTATAGAAGAGAATCACAGAATGGTTTGGGTGGGAAAGGACCCCTAAAGCCCACCCAGTCCAACCCCCCTGCAAGGAGCAGGGACGTCTCCAACCAGATCAGGTTGCTCAGAGCCCCGGCCAACCTGGCCTGGAATGTTTCCAGGGATGGGGCATCCACCGCCTCTCTGGGCAACCTGGGACAGTGCTCCACCACCCTCAGCATAAAACATTTTTTCCTAATGTCTAGTCTGAATCTACTTCCCTCTGTTTTGAAACCATTAGCCCTTGTCCTGTCACAACAGGCCTTGCTGAACAGTACTGCAGGTGGGGTCTCACCAGGGCAGAGCAGAGGGGGAGAATCCCCTCCCTTGACCTGCTGCCCACGCTCCTCTTGATGCAGCCCAGGATGCCGTTGGCCTTCTGGGCCACAAGGACACATTGCCGGCTCATGTTGAGCTTCTCGTCCACCATCACTCCCAAGTCCTTCTCCCCAGGGCTGCTGTCAATCCATTCTCCGCCCAGTCTGTATTTGTGCCTGGGATTGCCACGACCCAGGTGCAGGACCTTGCCCTTGGCCTGGTTGAACTTCATGAGGTTGGCACGGGCCCACCTCTCCAGCCTGTCCAGGTCCCTCTGGATGGCATCCCTCCCTTCCAGCGTGTCGACGGCACCACACAGCTTGGTGTCATCGGCGAACTTGCTGAGGGTGCTCTATCCCACTGTCCATGTCGCCGACAAAGATGTTGAACAGGGCTGGGCCCAACACGGACCCCTGAGGAACACCACTGGTGACCGGTCTCCACCTGGATATTGCGCCGTTGACCACCACTCTCTGAGTGTGGCCATCCAGCCAATTCCTTATCCACCCAGTTGTCCGTCCGTCAAATCAATTTTCCTAAAGAATAGGCTGTTTCTCCCGATTTAACACAGTGAACACCTTCAGCAGTCTCCTTGGGTCCTGATGTGTTGATTTTTATCTTCATTTCCTGACTTCTGCTAATTGTTTTGCCCTCCATCCCCACAGATCCGCCCTTATTGCTGCCGTACAAACCTTCTGGAAGTACTGGGATGTATTATGTTCCCTACCTAAAGGCAGGATCCAAAATGTCTCCAGTTGGGTCAGAAACCAGCGGGGAGAGCTCTCGCTCAGGTACTTATTTATCTGAATTGTCTCTGTTGAGCTCACAACTCTTCTGTCCTACCAGTTTAGGGTAAGTGCGTTGGTTTCTAATAGAAAAACACTTTATAGCACAAAGATCTGAGTCCTGGCTGCAGGCTACGGTTTTGTTTTCTTTGATGAAAGGGACGTTAGTGCTCCGTTCTGGCAGTGGGAAGAAACAAGGCTCAGTGTTTTACAGCTTGATAATTCTTTACTTTCCTCCAGGAATTACTGTTCAGTGTGGATTCTTTCATGTCTCTGCCAGTTCTTCTTTAGTTCCCTTATTTCTGTACTTTCTCCTTTTTGAATTAATTTGGTCTGTGTGTGTCTTCTGAAATATCTGCATAACACAAGAGGTGTTTCGGATAACGGCTTTCTCAGGACTGAGTATCCTTCCTCCGTGCTAGGGAATTCCAGTGCAGAAAGCCTTTCTCTAAACAATGTAATTTATAACTGTGGTTTAAAATAGGTATTCACCTCTTCCCCACATCCTCCCATCTCCCAGTAAAAAACACTTCTCATTTACCGGAGGAGAGGATGACCTGTGATTCATCCACTTCTTTTGCTTTGCCTGCTGTTATTTTTTAGTGCTATACATAACGAACACATCACTTAAGCGTGACAGGTCTTATTTGCAGCTTATTTTCAGTCCGAGCTTTTTGACATCCAAAATTATTTTTAAACAAAACCAATATTCCAGAAATGCCCAGTTCTCCACAGATGTAAGCTCTTACAGCAGTGACAGTAAGTGCACGTTAGAGCCACAAATTATAATTGTCATTGTTGGTGCGTGTCTCTGCTCGTTACCTTTTCCCAGTCTGTACGTGGCGATATCATCCACGTGAGAGAAACAAATGTGATCCAAGTCTGTTGTTTTGTAGAAGCGGTGATGGTAGATATAAAAATTCACTATGCCTATGAGGCAGCGCAAGGTTCTAAAAAAACGTACAGCAGAATTAAAAAATAAAATTTGGTTTTTAAACTCCCTGCTGTAGCTAGGATCCTTAGCTTGTGAGCGGTAACCGAAGGAAATTGAGTTGAGCGAGTCCGCTGAAGGTAACGAGGCAGATAAACCAGTTAGGGGCCACTTTAGATTCCTAATGTTAGCAGACAGTGGTACGATAGTAAGGGAGATCTCCTGTTGTCTTGAATTCTTGTTTAGAGGTTATACAGACCTACTCTAGTCTTCCAGTTTTCTCTCCATGGCTGTTCTGAGCTCGGAAAATAATTATTTACATCAGTCGGTGGAAACGTCTGGAATTTTCATGTGAACAGGAGGGAGTCTGGACATTCCAAGTCCTGTGTCTGGTTTGTCTGAGGCTCCTTTTCCTGTGTTCTTCTCTGCTCTTTAGTAGAATAGGTAAAAATTCATCTACCTCTCAGGGAAGAACCTTGTCACCAAAGATCACGGAACATCATGTGGTGCAATACCTACTGCTGCTGCGTTAGTCGCTGGAAATGCTCCTGGGGATCCTGGTTTTTGGTTGGTGAATATACTGGTACTGATACTTGGATGCAGGCTTCCTTTCAGACATTGCTGTGAAATTTCTGTATCTGTTTTTCCTTTTACTCATGATTATTGCTCTCTTTCTCTGCAGGACCAAATGCTCCAAGGTTTCCGGCAAATACGCTCGGTTTAAGGGATGATAATCCTCCAGACAGTGCAGCTGTCAAGCATAAAGAAGGAATCCACAGGAAGAGGGCCAAGCCCAAGCTAGCCTGGGCTGAGGAGCAAAGGGAAGCTTCCCCAGGTAGTTAGTGTCTGTTTGATTCTACCTGTGTTTTCATACCCGTGAAAGAAAGTAGAGCAGAAGATTGCTTTTCAGGATCCATGATTTCTGGTCTCATGGTGTTGCTGATCGTCTGCCTGAAGATGCTGCATTAGAGTCATTTTTCTCTTCCTCACCTTTTTCTTTCTCCTTGACTGCCCTAATACTTGGACATTTCTATTCCAGTGGCCTCAGGCCTTATCAGAGGCTTTGTAAGATATTTTTTTTAATTATTTTTTTTTTTTGGGTGCGTGGGACTTGACTTTTTTTCTTTTTATGGGTTTTTTTTTTTTTTTTTTTTTTTTTTTTTTAAAAATCTTTTTTTTTTTTGG
>WHYT01014358.1:4719-21009 GCA_009806455.1 Tetrax tetrax
TTACTTTTTTTTTTTTTTATTTATTTTATTTTTTTTAACCAATGTCCTTTGACAGTGACCAGCCTCATCTAGTGCTGCTGGCCACCCTCAGCTGAAACTTTCCTGTTGGCACTATCATCCTCTCTACTTGATTTGCTTCTTTTTGGTAGTTTTCCCTGGTGACGTATCATAAACCTCGTTTGTAGAGCTTGTGTAGCCTGAAAGGGTTTTTCTCCTCTCCTGTATGCAATCCTTGAGGGGGTTAGTTGCCGGTGAAAAAGTGGAAGAGGTTCTCTTCTGACCCACCTCCTTACCTTGTCTGGGAGCTGCATTACCATTCACAATTTATTTAATTTTATAAAAGGATGACCTGCTTCTTTCCTCTTGACCTGCCCAAGTTCAACAGTGAGTGTTTAGCCAAGTCAAGTCAGATATGGAGGAGCCTCTTGCAACAGTGTGCCAGATCCCACCACGATGCGGAGCTGCAGCTTTGTGCTCTTCCTTGCATGACACTTGGTCTCTCGGTACGGCAGGGCTTGGTTTTCGTGCCTATGGAAAAGGAGAGAAAATAATTTTCCTCACCTCTAGCATGAGTTTCAGTTCCCCCAGCGATGACAGCCAGCAGTAGTTGGACACTGGCCTCTGTTCTTTCTCTGACTAGCTTTTGGATGGATCTGTCTTCCGCTTCCTCACCCGCGTTCCCAGCCACGTCATGAAACTTTTACATCTTTTGTAGCCTTCAGTGGGGAGGATTATATCAACCCTCACCATTTTGCTGCGGGGTCTTTCTATTTTTTCCCATTTTACTTTTCATAAATACTTCTATATTTCTGGCCTTTCAATGTCTTCATAATTTATCACAGTCTTGATCAGAGGATAACATCTGAGCAGGTTCCGGTAGCCCAGAGCAGGAGATTTGCTGTGACAGCCATTTCACCCCAGCCATCTCTGCTGCTCAGCCTCGGATGAATGGCTCTTTGCTTGTGAACCTTTATGTATCTACGAGCAGGTAGAGGAATAAAATATTTGTCAGAATTATTCTTCTTATAAATATTAGACAGGAAAGCTGTTATATGCAGGGAATATGATGATAAAAGCTCGAAAGACCCTGAGTGTGCCTGTGCTGTTAGTTTGTGCTATTTCCACGTGCGTTATCTTATTGAACCTGTAACTACTAGGCTAAATCTCTCTCTGTCTTCTGGGTTTTTAAAAATTTTCTACTTATTTATTTATTTATTTTTTACTCAAAATGCATTTAAAATAGATACTGTTACCACTTTTTGATCATTTTGGAAATGCTTGTGTTAAGGCTTTGAAAATTTTTTGGGAGCTGAAGAAAGAGAAGATTAGTCAAATATTCCGTGTCTTTGATACTCCCTGTTATATTGAAAACAAACAAACAAAAAAAAACCCCACAGAAGAATCTAGGTCTAGTCTTAGTCCCACTAAACTCACTGGTAGATTTGCAGTGAAGTGTTTTCACAGAAATGCTTATTGTCTTGCAAATTTTGTGCCCAGTTATTTATGTGCACCGTTCCCTCCCTACCAATAATTTGACTCAGATACAATCCTGGTGTCATTTGCTCTACTTTAATTGGGCGTTCTGGATGTTACGTACTTTCCTGAAAATGTACTTGTTTACATACTGAAAGAGTGGTCAGGCACTGGGACAGGCTGCCCAGGGAAGCGGTGGAGTCGCCATCCCTGGAGGTGTTCGAAGAACGTGTAGACGTGGCACTTCAGGACACGGTTTAGTGGGCATGGTGGTGTTGGGTTGATGGTTGGACTTGATGATCTTGGAGGTCTTTTCCAACCTTAAAGATTCTGTGATTCTATCATTGTTTGCTACTAGAATGTTTATTTTGGAGAAAAAATATGTTATCTAGAATATTTATCTCGTTCTTAGAGTAAGATTGCCTTTGGCAGCAGTAAGACTCCTAAAGGAGAAGACCTGTTTGCATAGGAAACTGCGGAATTTGGAGTGAGCAGAGACTTTTCTTAGAGTCCTGTATTCAGAACCAAAGCTGTGGTTGAGGAGAAGGCACTTTTTAAATGGTGACATTGGAAAGATGACATCCAGCCTGCTCTTCCTCTAATGAGCTGATGGTCAGGGGCATAGATAATTACTGCTCTGATGCTGTGATTCTATGGGGGGCCAGGCTGGAGAAGCACACCAGGCTGGAGGAAACCACCCAACTGGACCCTTTCCCATCCCAGTGCCCACGGCATGCTGAGCTGTTTGGGAGTCAGTGCAGGGGAGAAGGAGGAATGATGCAGTAGACAAGACTAGCAGCAGATCTGAGCTTAAGTAAAAAAAAAAAAAAAAAAAAAAGTATGTAGTAAATCCAAAGGTTTTCTCTCTGGTTTGAATGGGCAAGTTCCACTCTGATAATTGCTCTGTTTTCTCTCCAGTTTTGGAAGTTATTTTAGTCTTGATTGATGAAGCAGCTAGCAGTTCTTTTTCACATGGACCATGGTCTTTTTGTTACAGAATTGAAAAAAAAACCTGCAGGTTTATCTTAATTTTTTTTTTTCCTCTACTGCTTAAATTCTAGGAAAACTGCTTTGTCCCTTTTTTTAATTGCCTCCAGTTAAGTAAAAGCAGATATGAGGCTATTTCCCCATGATTAAAAAAAAATACTACTCACTCTGGGTTACAGATTAAAGTTTCATAAAAGCAAACAAGACTCTCTTTAAGCTTAGTTTATAGGAGGTGAATTTATGCATCTGTGGTGATATTCTGCATAATACAGAGTCATGCCTCCACGTCTCCTCTGGAGTGTGTTTGAGCGGGCTCGGACCGTATGTCACCCGTGGTAATAACGCTTGTGCTCCTGCCACCGTTACGGTGTCGGTATTTCAGTGCCTGAATACATTTTAACCTCTGCCTGTAAATATATTGCTTCCTCCACCTATAAATTCAGGCTGTGAAAGCGGAATGTGGCAGATGTCTAATACTGCTCAATAGCATAAAGAAGGAAGTGAAAAATAGTCGTTGCCCGAGATTCCTATTGAATTTGGGAATGTAGATTACAGTTAACAAAGCTGACACTCGATTAGGGGAATGGGGAAACTCAGTTTTTACAGGAGGACTTTAAACATTTTGCTGAGGGACCTTGACAGGCTGGAGAGGTGGGCCCGTGCCAACCTCATGGAGTTCAACCAGGCCAAGGGCAAGGTCCTGCACCTGGGTCGTGGCAATCCCAGGCACAAATCCAGGCTGGGCAGAGAATGGATGGAGAGCAGCCCTGACAAGAGGGACTTGGGAGCTCAAAACAAGTCGGCAATGTGCGCTTGCAGCCCAGAAGGCCAATGGCATCCTGGGCTGCATCAAAAGCAGCGTGGCCAGCAGGTCGAGGGAGGGGATTCTGCCCCTCTGCTCTGCTCTGGTGAGACCCCACCTGCAGTACTGCGTCCAGTTCTGGAGCCCCCAACATCAGAAGGACACGGACCAGTTGGAGAGGGTCCAGAGGAGGCAACGAAGATGACCAGAGGGCTGGAGCAGCTCTGCTGTGAGGCCAGGCTGGGAGAGCTGGGGCTGTTCAGCCTGGAGAAGAGGAGGCTCCGGGGAGAGCTGAGAGCGGCTCCCAGTGCCCAAAGGGGGCTGCAGGAAAGGTGGGGAGAGACTGTTCATTAGGGCCTGCTGTGACAGGACGAGGGGTAATGGTTTCAAAATAGAGGAAGGTAGATTTAGATTAGATATTAGGAAAATATTTTTACACTGACGTTTGTAGAGCACTGTCCCAGGTTGCCCAGAGAGGCGGTGGATGCCCCATCCCTGGGAACATTCCAGGCCAGGTTGGCCGGGGCTCTGAGCAACCTGATCTGGTTGGAGATGTCCCTGCTCCTGGCAGGGGGGGTTGGACTGGGTGGGCTTTAAAGGTCCCTTCCAACCCAAACCATTCTGTGATTCTATACTGATTTTTGGTTAAGACACTGATATTGTGTCCCATTTGGAAACAGTCTTGTATTTCCATAGCATGTTGAGGTATTGATTCACTATTAACTTAAATTAAACTGTACAGGTTGCTACAATGGCCAACGTGGACTTTGCTGTCTTGTCTCACCCGATAACTAACCGAACTTCATCTCCTGAAGTCATTGAAATGTTTGAGAATCACACAACATGGTGAAAAATATTCCAGAAGATGTCTGCGAGTATTTTCTCACATATAAAGAATTTTTATGTAATTTTGAGTGGTCAGAGATTGCTACGCAATGAGGTCTGTTGCAAGAAAAACGTTACTCCTGTTGGAAATTCGGTTGTTCAGCCTCTCCATCCCTGGGCATGCATCACTGTTGAATAAAGGTAGAATATCAGGTAAGCTTGAATCGCTGTGTTATCTTGCAGATAGATGTGATATCTTGCAACTAGAAGGAAGATAATTTAATGTAATTATATATATATATTTATATATAAATATAATTTCTCATTTTCTGTGGTGGAATAAGGTTTTTCTTTTGAAATCTCTTAACCTATATTGTGTGTTTTACTCCTCTAGACCCAGATTTATTAAAAAAAAAAGTAGAATCTCTTCGGAGTGGCTTTTGGTGCTTGCATTCATAAATGAAGAAGAATTTTAAAAATATTTCAAGAAGTCGTCAATCTGCCGTGATCGTGTCACCTTAACTTCTGTATTTAACTGACACCAGACCAAAGTACTTGAGAGACAAGGGAAGGTCCTTCAATCCCTAGTTGAGCTTTTCTTCTTTAATTGCAGAGCCATATCTTGTTTAATAACCTGAGACCTCAGCAGGGTGTTGTGTACTCTGCATTCTGAGGGATGAATAAACATTTTATTAGCTCTTTTTGCCTATTTATGATCAGTCATGATTTGTTCTGCAGGATCTTTTTTTTTTTTTTTTCTTTTTTTTTTAAGACAGAGAAAAGTTGTTACTCTTCTACCGTTTCTGAATTAATCTAATTTTAACAATTCTTTACTATTCTCGATTTCATGCAAATACCAGTGACATTGCTTCTCCAAGTAGTTGCTATGTCTCCCCACGTTTAGTAAATTAA
Organism: Tetrax tetrax; assembly: GCA_009806455.1. NCBI lineage: Eukaryota > Metazoa > Chordata > Aves > Otidiformes > Otididae > Tetrax > Tetrax tetrax. The sequence continues at coordinate 9,719 of WHYT01014358.1, forward strand.
GCGCTAATTCTCACTCTGGGCTAGGACAGTCTGTATTGCATGACAAATAAGCTTTAAGCATGCAGTAAAAAAAAAAAATAAAAACCACTTTGCAAATTCAGAGAAGAGCTTTGCTTTCTAGCATTCAAAATGTTGGGCAGTACACAAAAGATTGTGTAAAATTGGCATGTTTTAGCAACTCCCAAAATGTAAGAGGAGTTTTTTGCCGTTATTATAAAAGTGCTTGGCAGCTTATATTTTCCTGAAGCAAGCTATTGACTGGGATGAAACCACTTTTCTATAAAGCCTTTTTAAGTGCTTGCTTTCACTTGCAGACTTTCTCACCCACAACATAAAATGGTGATGTTAAAATAACAGTATTCCTTTATAAAATGTATGGATTGTAGATTCTCTGAGCACTGTCTGTACTCCTCCTCCCCTCTGACTCCTTGCAAACGTCACCGAAGCCCTGAAAAAGGAAAAGAAAAGGAAACAAATCTTTTCTGAGGTTGCACAAGCAGTTGGACTGGGGGCACACCTCGGGCTCCAGGACTGTGGTCGCTCCGTTTTAGGGTGGTGTTGCTGGAGATGCGGTAAGGTGTCCCTGTGAGCCGGAATCTGTTTGCATTGGTGCCCTGATTCCCTTCTGCTTAAAACTATAAACAAACAAAAAGAAGTGGCTCTGAGGATAGTTCTGATGGCTGATAACATTTACATCTCTGGAAGCTATCGTAACAGATAGCACAAGTTTAGAATCATAGAATGGATTGGGTTGGAAGGGACCTTCAGAGCCCACCCAGTCCAACCCCGTGCAAGGATCAAGGACATCTTCAACCAGATCAGGTTGCTCAGAGCCTCATCCAACGCGGCACATTCTCTAAGAATGGAAAAAAAAAAATCCAGATTCTTCGAAGAACAGCTTATTGGATGTTAATTGTTTCAGCGTTCTCTTTCTTACTTTCTTATCTCTGGAATATATATTACACTAAGACTTGCAGGTGTTCTTCCTTGTGCAGCACTGAACACAGCGGAATCCTCATCGATGTCTGAGGCTGAGCCGTTCGATTTGCGATACAGCAATACACAATAAGGAAAACCAACACGGTAATTAATAACCTCTCGTGGTGGATTTTAGTGGGACGTTCTCATCCAGTTCTGCCCAGCCCTTCCAGTGTAATATTTGATTTTCAAGTGATTGCCTCCTTACTATACAGATTGAAATTACAGTCCTAATTTATACTCGCCCTTGATGGTTATTTAGGCAGCTGCAGTGTCGGAGCCGAGTGTAAATTACGGCTGTGACAGTTTTGCCGGTTTAACGTGCGTTTGGGAAGGCGAAGAGAGGAAGAGGGAGAGTGGAAATGGGAAGGAAGAGGCCACAGGAGCCATCAGTGTTGGTTCGCTTCGATAAACTCAGAGCATGGATTCGATGTCCTTGTCTTCGGTGTGCTTCTCAGCACTTTTTCTCTTCTTCAGGCTGGAAATTGTGCTTTTTGCTGCCTGGATTTCTCTCTCTCAAGAACAATAAGGCTAATGGTAGGAAATTCGCTGAGCAGAGAAACTCTGCGCTCTTTCTTTCTGCACAAGTCATTTGAACCAGCTCGGCATTCTGGTTTCTGTCTCAGCAGTATTTAAATGTACTTGTTAACTATTTATTTCCCTGCTGATTAGATATTTTGGTTTGTTTTATACCTTGGTGTTCATTTACACTGTTTGGCCGTTACCAACGCGCGAATGAGAGGCAGTTCTGCAGGAAGACTCCTCGACACTTTCTGTATGGATCTGTGTTATCCCTATATGAATTGTCATCTTGACTGTGAAAGAACAAAGTTGGCAGGACTTATTTGGGGCTTTTTTTTTCCTTTCTTGATTACATAAATGCAGCATCACAGCAGCCGACTGAAAGTGGCTGAAATCTTTGGTTTTGTCATCAACGACGAGAATCAGTACTTTTCTGGAGGCACTTTGTAACATACAGTTGGTACAAAAAGGATGGGGAGTTTCCTCCTCATCTCTTATAATTCATGTGTGACAGACTTCAGTGTTTTTAATTGTTGGCAGAATGATGAGGCTCACAGCCCTCGAAGGAATCCAGAGTCTCAGCTACTCTATAGGTACAACTGTGGATGTTTTCGGAGTTAATACAAACATCTAAACTTTTTTGGCTTTTGCTAAGTGATTGGCTTCACTGATAACTTGTGGCAATGAGTTCTGCAGGTTAATTATGCATTTAATTGGTTTCAAATTTGTTGCTTTTCAATTTCACTGTTCACTGAATGTCTCCTCAGTCTTGTATTAGGAGAAGGAGTAAATAAGAGAGCCTGGCTCGCCTTCTCTGAACATTTAATTATTTTGTATACCTCTATCATGTACCCTTCTATGTACAGAAAGAACTTCTCATGGTTTTGGTCTTTACGTATCTCCAGCTTCTTTCTTCTCCGAAGCTTTTGGCCACAGTGACCAGAGCTCTGGGAGGATCTGGGAGTTTTTTTAGTCTGTGTCAGATGATGCGATCTCGGCGTGGTGCTATCTTTATCTTCTCTTTCCTCTTTTCTTCAGACATCTCTCTCTGGTTTTATTTGGCTATTCTTACGCACAGGACAAGGTTTTATTGGCTCGCCTGCAGGAATAGCAAGTCTTTCTCTGGGGCTTTACAATCAGAATAAAAATGCTTCCTGTGGCTGGTGTAGGCTTTTACGTCCAAGCTGTATAGTTTTCCATTTTTCTCATTGGATCCTCCCCATCTTCGGGCGACGGGGTCCTTGTGACTTATACAGCGTCTTGTGATGTTCTACATGGTCTTCATGAATTAAGATGATTTCCAGTTGCTATCATCTCAACCTATCCTTTTTTCTATCTAATTTTTTCTATCTTTTTACAATCTCAGTTGTAAACTGCCTGAGACATGGGACATTGACCACATAATTCTCTGCTTTGATCTTTTTGGCCTGGTTTGATTCTATTTGGATAGACATATCTAGTAATTTTTATTAAACCTTTAAGCATTTCATTGGATTTTGTGATTATTTGCTTCACATTTTTCTTTGTGTGGGATATTGTTGAATGATTTTGGAATATCCTATCAGACAGCTGCTTTATTCTTTCCTGTTGCGAGAAAAATTTCTAGTAAATAGTAGAGCCATGTTTTTGTAACAGCCAGTCTCTGCCCTGCTATGTTCATCACTCTAAATGTTGTGTCAACAAATTTTCATGACAAGGGTGTCAGAGTAAAGAATAGAAATGTTAGCATCAGACCCTCTCTTAAATAGATTTTCTGCCTTTAGTTAGTAAACGATATTTATAAGTTTGGGGTTTTTTTAGTTGCTCCGTCCAGAATTACTACCACACTCAGATATGCACCCTCAGAACTGGGCAGGGCTTCGAAAAAAAAAAAAAAAAAAAATTTTTCCAATGTGGTCTTTACAAAAATCAAATGTTTGTCTCCCTTACTGTCTTGCATTAAGTCTGCTTTTCCCGTCAATTTCATATATTTTCTGTGCTCCAAATATTATTTATTTCTGTTAGAATAATCCAAAGGCCAGCGGAGCTTGAAGTATAATTATGTTAAACACTGCACAGATGTGTAGTGAGTTCCAGGCTCTGCCCTAGAGACTCTGCAATCGAATGAGAAGAGAAATAAAAGTGCAGTGAATGGAAGATGGACACAAAAATTCAATGACACGTGTTACAGAATTTTATAAAAGGACGATGCTCACCGATAATCAATGCGTAAATCAATCCCAGCTCCTTTCAGAGCTACTCTGCTCAAGGCAGTAATTCTCTGGTGAGTTTATTTCAGAAGAAGTTGCTGAAACTTTAAAGAAAATACTGAAAGACCAGCATTGTAATTTGCTAATTAAAATACAAAGAGCATTAAATCTTGCTGTGTCACCACGCACTCTTGCTGCCATTTCGCCCCCCTTGTCCAAAGCTTTGCTTGCTGGATCTTAGTTTGTATTTAATACATAATAATAGCCACTTCTCTTATCACCTAGGATGTTCACACTTAGTTAAATACTTCAGAGAGACGATGAGAACAACTACGTAACTGTCCTGTCATTTGCTTGAGTGGAGGTTTTGAAGTGCTGCAAAGAATGAAACAGAAGAGCTAGAAAGCACTGACTTATTCATTGGGATAAATTTTGTATAGCTTTGATACATATGGCATACCAATTAACTACAAATATTTTCTTTACCATTGGAATTTTTTGTGTATCTTGATGCCAGAAGGTCTTTTGTGAACACTGTAGCGTTCCCAGAACTGACCACAATGATAATCCCTTGGCAATGCTGAGGTTAAATACCTAAATATTTTGCTTTTAAGTCGTATGTCTTGTTTAAAAGATCAGCTTATTGCTGAGTTGCAATTTCTATCTTAAGTTATCTACTATTTGCAGTTCATTTTTTATCAGGTCAATTAGGAAAATCTCTGCTTTGGAATAATGGTCAACAGTGTGGCTCCATTATCTACAGAGAGAGTCGATGAGTTTTGATGGTTTATTTATTACTGAAGAGAATGGTATACAAGATCTAATTAAAAAAATACAGATAATCTATTGTCCTAAAGATGTTTTTAAGTAGTACCTTCTTGAGCATCCAAAAATGAAGGTACTGCTTATATTGTATTTTTCAAATTGAGAAACACCTGAGGTAGTTACAAGTCATTCAATTTTGTGTCTTAAGTCGAAATCAATAACTTGAATAGCTGAGAAGACCTACATGTGCGCTTATTTTGTATTCAAAAGTGGATTTACCTACTTGGGCGTCATCATTTTTTGCCTTTAGTGGAAATTGGTTACCAGGATGACGGATTGAGCAGCCAGTTCCAATGAGGCAACTTCTGTTGGAAGGAAATTATGTCCATTCATGTATAGTCATTTGATCGTTTGATAGAAGAAGTAGGATATTCGCAGATGAAAAATAACATTGGAGAACGTGCGGTCCCTGATGCTGTTAGACCTCTAATAAGCAGAGGATGCAGTAAATTTTCTAGGGGATTTCAGATGAGATTGACTTTGAAGTGGGCTTCAGTGAGATGTTGAGTTTTCATTGCTTATATTAGTGCAGCAGCATAAGAATTATTTAACTGTTTACCTTCAGTCTACTGAATCTTCGGTTTACAAGGCAAAAGAAGTAAGTCTGACTTTTAAACTCTAATAATAGAGTGTCAAAGTGTTGGCAAAAGATGCTGGATAAATGTTCCTACATGGAAAGGTTAGGAGATTTCAAGATTTTCTATAGTCAGAATATTTAAATTTAGGCAGCTGAGGTGAAAGTTTCTTCTTACTGACTTTTTTTTTTTTTTTTTTTTTTTTTTTTTTTTTACTTCAGGGTTGATCTGGAGTGAGAATACTTTCTGGAAAGGTGGTGGTTGTTTATATTTTCCTTTGTTTTACATAATGTAGTGTTTTAAAATTAATCAAATATTACACTCAGGGTCTACTAATACCTTTTTTTTATCTTTCTGTTGTTCATTTCATCCAGGAATTTCAAAGTACTTCTGTAAAATTATCACTGGATCAAATCTGAACACAGTAAAAAAAGGACTCAAACATTTATGACTTACTAGAGTAGTGGTATAGCAACCGAACTGGAAGTAGAACATAGTCCTACATCTGTTTACTGGCAGTTGTTTTTCCTGAATTTTACAGGATAATAGTTCTCTTGCTCCGTTTTCATCTAGAGAAATCCACTTTGGCTCATACGGAGCAGTCTATGGCTGCTTCTTTAAGATTAGTGGAAAACTCTCCGTATTTGACATGTGAGTGAAACATCAGAAGCTGTCAGAAATGGTTACAGACATTGTTTGAATTGCTACAAATACCTGGCAGCGGTACAGATAGTCTTTAAAGTGTTTGATCTTTTTGGACTGCCTTCGTTAAATGACAGGCGTGTACGCAGTTTCCGAAATAAGTCATGCCTTTCTTTTATTCCCGTTGACATGCATATATGTCATACAGATTTGTTTAGCGTCTTTTTTTTTTTTCTTTGAACTATGATTAGATGGAAGCATGAGGCTTTTCTGCATATTGCTAATGAGTGTAATAGTCATGAATGTATTTTCATTTTTATTCTCAAGAAAATAAAATCTTCAAAGTCTATTGATTTCAAACTGAACAAACCAGATGGTTCACGCAGCGAGGAGCTGAGTTTGGTGATGAGTGCAGCTTTTCTTCACTACTCGTATTGCTCATTTCATAATAGCTTGATGCAACTGTGTGTTCATTCTGCCCTTTGTTTTGTGGGTAGGATCATAAAATAGAATCATTTAGGTTGGGGAGACTTTTAAGACCATCAAGTTCAACCATAACCTAACACTGCCAAGTCCACCACTAAACCATGTCCCTAAGCACCACTTCTACGCGTCTTTTAAATCCCTCCAGGGATGGTGACTCCACCACCTCCGTGAGCAGCCTGTTCTGATTCTTGACCACCCTTTCGGTGAAGAAATTTTTCCTTATATTCAATCTAAACTCCCCTGGCACAATTTAAAGCTGTCTCTTCTCGTCCTATCAGTTGTTACTTGGGGAAAGAGACCAACACTCACCTCACTAGGACCTCCTTTCAGGTACTTGTAGAGAGCAATAGGGTTTCCCCTGAGCCTTCTTTTCTTCAGGCTAAACAACCTCAGTTCCCTCAGCCACTCCTTGGAAGACTTGTTCTCCAGACCCCTCACCACCTTCAGGTGAAAGAATTCAGGCTGGAAGGAACTTGAAGTGATTGGAACTCCTCCGAAGTGATTGGTGACTCAGTTCTTATCTACTGCTGTTACTGCTTTTCCTCTTTGAAAACCTGACTCTACACAGGGACTCTGGGAGACCTTACTGATGAAGGCATGGTAGCGGTGGTTCAGTCTCCATGCTTGGAGGTTTTTAAAACCCAACTGGATTGAGGTACCTTGTTTGCCTTGAGGTACCAGGTTTGAGCACCGCAGCTATATGTGTTGACTTTCCCTGAATCATCCACCTCATTCAGCAGGTGTCCCACATTTTCCTTGTTCAGCTTTTTGCTTCTAACGTTGTAGTATAGGCTCTCCTTGTAGGCAGAAAAACATCAACAAACTTCTGTCGTGCTGGAAAGCAATGTGCCTCTGGATTTCAGTTGCACGTTCCTGTGGCTTACATTAGAAATGGGAATCTGTAACTCTTTTGTTTGCTGCACTGTACATTTGGGTTTTTTTCGTTTGCTCTAAAACTGGATTTAGTAAATTAAGCTTAATGTTACATGTTCTATATAGACTAGATCCTAACTTGTTCGTAAATTCAATTTTTAAATTTTCTCCATTAGCCTCCTCTCAATGTGATCTTTTTTGTCTGCACTACTCATTCTTTTAGGACTTCATTATTTTTAGAAAATGTACTGTAGCACATTTCCTGGTAATTACAAAAGCTTGTTTTAATTGTAGTTGTCAAAGAATATGTTTTATGATGCATTATTGTTGCTGCTGTTTCTAATTCATAACTATTCTCTACCTTTACAAGTGGAAATTAATACAGTTTTTTCAAAGTGATGTGTCTGGATCATTTTACTTTTTGTGGTGAGGGATGATTTTGTGAATAGCGATGGCTTCTGAAAGAAATTATTTGGAGGGGGGAAGGGAGAAGCATGTGTTCCTGAGAATATCCCTAAGTTACTTCTGTTGCCCATTCACTATGAGATGTGTATTGAAATCATAGAATCACAGAAGGGTTTGGGTTGGAAGGGACCTTCAAAGCCCACCCAGTCCAACCCCCCTGCCAGGAGCAGGGACATCTCCAACCGGATCAGGTTGCTCAGAGCCCCGGCCAACCTGGCCTGGAATGTTTCCAGGGAGGCTGTCTCCTCCTGGTAGAAACCAGGTGTTTGTACCACCTCTAGAGATAGGTGGTTAAAATTGAAAATTGTTGTAATCGAATATATATTAAATGTGCAAATCAAGAATCATTTTTATTGAGGGTTGGAACTAGAAAGCTCTACGCGATGGGTGAATGTAGTCCACTGCAAAAACCTTTCTGGGCAGAGCAATATAGCGGACGTCAAATCTGAGTAACTGTTCTGCAATGTGCCAGTCGTAGTCTGTACCTGAGCGACATTAGTGTCAACGAGCTTGTGAATTCACACCCTGCTTTAACGTACAGGTGTGCTCATCCAGCAAACCTCAAGTTGTGAAACAAACAGAAAATCTTTGGCGATGTGATGGTGAAAGATCATTTTTTTTTTTTTGAGATCTGCTCTCGTGTAGAAGTGTTGCATGTCAGCCGTTCTCCTGCGAGGTGCTCATGCTTCTGGAGCTGCTGAAGGCCAACCCTCTGCCTCCGCTTTCTTTTGCTTATTAATCAGTTAACCTTTTCTTCAAAGCACTGCTGAAGGCCTCTAGATATTTCATGTGACCTTTCCCCATGAGAAAAGCCCTCCTTGCTGTAGTTAGCATTTCGTCGGGCAAATCCCCGTAGTCTGGTAAACCCGTTATGACAGGATGCTCTTTCAGCCCCCAGACCCCATGTCTGGTCTCGTTCGCAGCCTTCCGCTGGCTTGGGAGACCTGGTCCCTTGGTTGCCCACTTAGATGTTCTCGGTGGGGTGATGAGGACCGTGAAGCAGCCTTGCGAGACCTAGGCAGAGCGCTTTCAGATGAGTGATGTTGCTCTTACTTTGAAATGGATTATTGTTTTCTGCCAGAAAAATGCAAACTGAAGCCATCTCAGGGGTGTTCTTCTGTAAACGTGGTGGATGTTAATGAATTTGGAGCTTGGAGTCTGCACCGAGGGGCAACTGTAAACCTGGGACTGTCGAGTGCTTCAAGGGTTCGTTTCAAAATCTGCCTGCAAATTTCTCCTAAACTACCTGATAATGCTGTAACTCCTTAAAGAACAGCAATAATAGACTGCAGGGACCTCAGACTTTGCTGTAATCAGTTAAATGGATTTCTTAATATATTTTAAGGATCATTTTTAAATGTTTGTTTTCGGTTGGCTGGTTGTGTGCTCTGTTCTACCTTAGAAAGAACAAAATTAATGTGTCTGTTGTATCCAGCCTGAGAAGGGTTTGGCTTCATCAGAGAACTGCTCTACAAGTATCCCTGCAACCATATACGAGGAAATTTTTTGTAGAAATCCATTTCTCCGATGATGGAGACTCGTACCAGGTGCTACTTTGAAAGTGAAACTCAGGTTGGCCTTTAAATCTTGGTCCAGCGATTCTGAAGAACCTGTATTTAATATTAGTGATCTATTTTTGGATTTTAGTTCTGGGGAGTCTCGAGAAGACGGGCCGCCTCTCAAAGGTGACCTTCTGAAGCTGGTTTCTAAATAACACCCAAGGAAATGCTTTGTTTAATAGAGTTACTTTGTGAAGAAGCAATGAACCTGTTCCAATGTCTCATTTACAACTAAAGTGCAGCATTCAGCTAATTGCATACATGGCTACTGTTAATTATTTTCTTAGTGTTAATTGATATTCAATGGGATCATGTTGCTGCGGCCCCATAAATATAATATTACCTTGCAGGTATTTATTTTTGCAGTGAATTCTCTTCTGGTGGCATATTTATGTTGTCTCCCATATAAATGAATAATTTTTATTTTATTTTTTTGAATTTGCTGTGTCTGCGTTACCGTATAAATGCCAGGGGAAGTAACTATATTGAAGAAACTTTTTTTTCCTGAGTTTCTTACTGGTCTACCAATTCTTCCAGTTACTTTCACATTGTTGGGAATCAAACCTTTGGATGTATGTATTATTTAGTATTCTTATAATCTAATATTTCTACTTTATCAGTGATACAAAAGCTTTGATAGGGCAATAAACAGTGTGAATATAATTTGCTTTTTGGCTCCTATATCTTTAGTGCAGTAAAATCCAGCTCGCTAATTATCTTGGGAGGCAGGGAACCAAACCCCAAAATCAACCCAAAAAACTGACAAACTTTTCCAGGTCAAAACACATTTTCCATGGCAAAAATTGCATTTAGCTGGATATCCTTGGAACAAATGGTGTGTGCATTCCCTGCTCGTGTTTTGTTTAATAGATATAAATTTTGTGATCAGATACCATTAAACCCATTTCTCTCTTTAGAATGGTATTGATCAGCAAGTGAGACACAGATGGAAAGAACTTGAACTCAGCTGGACCTGGAGGAGAGGATGGGTTTCATCTCCTCCATCATTACTGTGCCCTTGACCTCTTGTGTTTTTACACCCAGAAAATTTCTGCCCTTGTGAATGGCCAGGAATGGGGCAACTGAATTACGTTGTGATGCTCCTGCGTGGCTGTGATTACATCTTACTGGCTTTCCAAAGTCCGTTTTGCTGCTTAGTTTCAGGTCATCGAGAGAATCGTATGAAACACAACTGAATTCTAAGAACTAAACCTGAACTGAGTTCTCGTGAGCATTGTGGAACATTAGTTTTAGGTTTTCTTTTCCACTGGCCTATGAAAGGAATGTTCTTGAGATTGCAGATATTCAGGGATTGTAAGGTGGTTAAACACAAAATGGATATTTATCATAGATATGTACATACTGTGTACGGGTAACCATGATAATGCATTGAGGAGAGGTGGTGGATGTCCCATCGCTGGAAACATTCCAGGCCAGGTTGGCCGGGGCTCTGAGCAACCTGATCCGGTTGGAGATGTCCCTGCTCCTTGCAGGGGGGTTGATGACCTTTGAAGGTCCCTTCCAACCCAAACCATCCTGTGATTCGAAGTATCGTATTAGAGATTTGGAAGAGGGTGGTTTGGGGAGGCACAACCTGCGTGAGTTTTCAGCCATTTCTATAACCGCAGCGGGAGGCAGATTTGAGAGGTGATACAGGAATTATCTAGAAAAAGCAAAACCGCCATCAATACAAAGCCCGGTAGTTAGGCTGCAGAATATTTAGTGTAATTAGCTTTGGAAAAACCTATAATTAGGTTTCTGTAGTGAATAAAGGCTGATTTAAGTGGTGGTGGACAGGGCTATGGTATGTGCTCCGTGGCACTGTACTGAAGGTGAGGTGGTTGGTAGAGGGCAAGGTTTGCTTCATCCAAGTAGAATTAAAATTTGGCTGTGTGCTTTTGGTAGAGCAGAGCTATTTTTGGTTAAGTTTCATTGAAAACCTCCAAGTAGTTTTCTGTGTTGTTCGAAATCACAAATATGCCTGACATGCGTGCATTTTTCTGCGTTCTTTCTACTCACCATTATGTAATAAATTGAATTTGACTTTTTGATATATTTTTTTTTTCATGCTACAGGATGTGGAAAGAAAGGTAAGTAGTTAAGTAAGGAGCAACCGAAAGTCCAAAGTTGTTGGTTTATTCTTCATCTGTCTGAAAAAAAAAAAAAAAAAAAAAAAA
>WHYT01014358.1:33337-71831 GCA_009806455.1 Tetrax tetrax
TCTTGACAGAGAGAGTGAAGTCCTGTATAGCACAATGTGTGGTGTAAATCAGTTTTCTGACATGTTTGAGCTTGACCTGGAGATGTCATCTTAAGAATACAAGAGTTTACCATTTCACGTGATGCCGCCAAAATAGGAACTTTTTGCAGTTGGCTTTGTAGTATCGGTTCCTGGGTTGAAAATAGCATGTTAGAGGTAAATGACTAATGTTGAGCAGGCAATTGTGGTAATGCCCACTGATAGTTAATTATCCATCACTAAAAATATTCTATTATTCAAACCTTACGAGCCTGGAATGAATCTGCTCTGATAATGTAGGCATTAAATCCTCCATAGCTTGTTAAAAATCACTTCTCTAGTGTTTCCTCTGGAGGATTTTTAGCTTTGTATGTGTTCTGCGTGCTTGTGTGCTCTTTTAATGTATTTTAGAATTCTTAATGCTACATATTAGAACGTACTGCAGATGAAAAGCCAAAAAAATGTCAACTTGCTCAGCAGTGCTGGAAGCAGTGTCTCTTAAATGAATACTCCAGTTGTATTAGTATTCCAACAGCAGACGTTCAAAATTCTTCTTTATTATTTTAAGTTACTGGACATGGGAGTGATCCTGCAGTAAATGGTTTCTGCTTACTGAGTTGGCTACTTCGACCAATCTAGTAGTTTCCAGAGGAATAATTCCTAATTCCAAAGGAGAGTTCCTAATAATTCCTAATTCCAAAGCAGAGTTTTAGATGTCCTTTTTAGATCTGCTTTGGCAAGTGTGGAAGCGTTTGGTTCTTTCCAAACATTGATGTATTTAGAATTAAACGCGTGGTGAATGCATTCCTGAGCTGGGCTTTTAGAGAAAAACGAGCTGCTCCAAAAGAATTCTCTACCACTGCCTCCACATGTGTGGATGCAAGGTCAGCTTTTCTGAAGTCAAAATATCCACTTAGTAACAGTTAACAATAAACACTAAATATTCAGGCTCTAGTTGCATTTTGTTCAATGGCTTGAGCAAGTTTGCCTAGGTTCAGAAGTGATCTGCAAAATGAATTAAAAAAAAAAAAAAGCAGCTTAATCTCAGTGGGATACGCTTGGTTCCATCTTTGTGACGTTTCCCAATATATCTGGACAAACGATAGCACAGCTGTTGAGGAGGGGAGGAAAAAAAAACCCAGGACAATAGACAATCTCCTTACATTTTTCAATGCAGCAATCATCATCTTATTAATGTTCTGTTTGGCAAAAACTAATAGCCTGCAGTTCTCAATTGCTGTGTATTCCTTACTGGTACCATTTATGGGGGATGGTTTGCTTTGCTAGTGAGGTTCTTTCTTGATCCGGTTTTATCTCTCTGTTTCTTTTTTTAGGCCAGGCAGCTGGAAGAGAAAGACAGAGAACTGAAGAAGCATGATGCCTACTACAAAGAGCAGCTGGCTCGACTGGAGGAAAGGGTGAGCCTTCTTTCCTATTTAATGAAGAGTTCTCTGTTCCTCTCTGCTGTGGACTTTCTGGTTCTGTTTTTCAAGATGACTTTTCTGGGAAGATAAAATTAAAACTGTGGCCAGAGGGGTTTTTGTGGTAGTAACTGCTACTGTTTCTGGCTTAATATTGACAAGATGGAGGCTTTAATGTTCAGAATGTGGTTTTCTTTACTCAGTTTTCACGTTTGCAGTGAGGTTTCGTGTCAAAGTAATTGCATACAGCGAAATAATTCTAACGAGGTTACTTTTCTGCCAGCACTGATGAAGAGCCAGTGCGAGTGAGTATCACCGAGTAATCTTAAAATTGCACATGAAGTGTGAAGATATAGACTGGATTTCTGCTTTCATTGCAGTCCACAGCTTTTGTGGGCTGGAGTCGGTGATTCCTCTAAAAGCCGCCAGCACGTGGAGAGTTTAACGTTAATTGCGAGTTGTTTATGCCGTGTTTAAAAGCACTTCTGTGTCTTTATTTCAAGGGAAATTTGAAAGCAAACTGTACAGAACAGTTTGGTAAGCTGTGTGAAGTGCTTACAATGTGTTAACGTATTGCTGTCAAAATTCTTTATAGGGTATTGTTTTATAGGGTGCTAATTTCAAATAATTACTGCTGTTATCATTTGCTAGATCCCAAGTTGGTTGTAACCTTCAGCCTGCGTACGTTTGCCTCCTTCCCCCTCTGCCTTCTTCCGAAGCCTACTTATTGTTGATTAATCTGGATATTTTTTTTTTTAGTTAGTTTGTAAAACTGTATTAACAAGATACATATTCATTTATGCAGCTTAGCAGGATGGAAGAAAACCCCTTGTTTTTATGGATTAGGAAGACGAGCATGTTGCATGAATTATCAGTGTGTATAATTGGTCTTAATGAATATTTTAAGTAGAGGGCATATCAGATACTGTCTCAGTGTTTTGTCCTACCTTTTTGAAGATGACATTAATGAAGTCATGTTCTTAGCAATGAAAAAGAGTTTGAAAGGATGAGAGTAAATTAGTTTAATGATTCTCAAACTGCATTATTTAAGCAGTTAAAAATTAAGATCCTTCACAAAAAAAAGAAAACCCACAGAATACCTTGCTTATTTGAAAATAACTGGCTGGTGTTAGAGGAAAAGGCATGTGCAGTATCTCATCCAACTTGGCTTCTTATGAGGTGGTTGTGCCTCTGCTCTTAGTTATCAGCCTTCTGTTTGATCGTTAGGTGCGAGTGCTGCTGCAGTAATTGATGGCAAGGGATGTGTGATAAACCATGGCTCTCTGAAAGCTTTTACTTTACCTTTCTACGGTGCTATGCAGCAAATAAGATTTTATTCTTAGTTATTTTTTATGTTAAATTAGGTCACTGATACAGTGCCTTCACTTGCTCCTGTGGAGTGTAGACTTCCAATGTGGAATTCAGATGTCAACGTGGATGTGAAAGTATCGTTGTTGTGTGCAAGCGAGATAATTAACTTTGAATAATTGTATTTGAGTACTACTGGAGGGTCATCCCCCAAGTGATGTGAAATAGGTGATCTCTGCCATCTCTGGCTTTCTCTTCTTGGACTGGGAAGTCTCCAGAACTGCAGGCAGTTCTGAATTGACTGTCTTATGCCGTGGATGATGTTTGCTTTCTCTTCAGAGTAAAGTTCTCGTGATATTAAAGCTTGTCTTTTCACTCTGACTTTGTGAGCGAAGGAACCTTTGCTTTGCCAATTTGTCGTCCGAGCTGTTTTCAAAGAAAGTGTGCATACCTCTTCTACACAAAAAAAGAGTTGTTCAAGCTCTAAAAGAAAGTGAACTCTGTGCTCCAGATCTGGCTTTGAACTTTTTCAGAGATGAGGAGATTTCGGAATGAAAACTTGCAAAAGCAGAGAGGTCATGTCTCCTGCAATCCCAGCTTCGCTGAGGCTGGTGCCCGCTGCCGATATTAAGGTCATTTGTGGGTTTCAGGATGGGTGATTTTTGAGCGTGGGGATGGAAATAAGAGCTTTAAGAAAAAAGGAAGGTCTGGAAGGGCCTAACGTTTTGGAAATTACAGAGCACAATAATAGGCTGCTTATTCGTTCCTAAACTCGTCCTGATTTCAGGTGAAGGTGCACAAAGTCAGAGCAGGGGCTGGTCAGCAGAGAAACGATCGGAACGGGAGGGAGGTAAGGTGGGAGCTGAGCAAGCAGAGCTCAGAGAAGTAATATCAGTGTGAAGAAATGTGCCATGTGAATCTGTCACCTGTGACAAAGAATGCTAATTGCATTCTCAGATCATTCTTACATCAAATAAGCCCACTTTAAAAATACTGCGGTTATGCGTATGTGGTATTTCTGTCTGTTGCATCATTGAGTGTCAGGGCTCATCTGTATGATTAATTGGCTTTTTGATTACTTAGCTTTTTCAATTAGAAGCTTCATATTTGCGTTCTTCAATGCTGCAGAAAAAACAATGCAGACATTGATAATAAAGGGAGATGACAACAGAACAGATTAGTGTCAGCACGGTGTGCTCCTTATGGAGAAAATTACTGTACATATTCAGTGCCAGATGAAGTCTGTCAATTATAAAATATTTCAGTGACAGAGTGAAGATGCTCAACCTTTTCAGAGGATTAATACAGGACAAAATAACTGTGCACCAGTGACAGCTGTGATGCTAAAACATAAACAATTCTATTCTCCAGGGCAATAGCTGTTCATAAATTTGGTTTATGTGCTAAAAACCTTTTGGTACTTTCCAAAACCCAGCGATTTCCACTAACAGCTGCCAGTGTTTCTAGGTCAAAGATAGCACATAAGCTATGAGTTATTACATTGCTCCACAGCAGCAATGCAAAATGAGCTCTTTTAACAAAGGAATTAAAGAATAACCTTCTCCTACTGTATATCTGACTGGGCTGTAAAGCTGTTATTTAACAGTTCACACATTAAGCTTTGAGAAAAAATTGCTGGTGTTTTTCGTTGTCTACTGACAGGCTAATGGTGCTTTTTGAGTACAGAAAAAAAAACAACAGAGATAGCAGAATTCAAATAATTGATATATGTGTACCCTACATTGTCTTAATTACTTACTGTAATAAGGTGGCGTTAGTGGTATTTTAAACCATTTGATTTTTCTTTTGAAATAGCAGAGCAAGAAAAAGGAAAACTAACATCTCAGGCAGACTGAGCAGCTTGCTACCTGAAAGAACAATCCTTTGGCCTCGTGTGTATCCACACACACTCACCGCTGAATATCGCCCAGAATATTTTTGCTCCCTCTTATGCCTGTGGTTTTGCTGTCATGCAGACATTCACAACGAGATGTAGCTCTGCGTGCTTCTGGCGCTTCAAGAACGATGCAGCTCGCCCTCGTTCGCATTTTCTTCAGCAAATCCAACTATTTCCATGTTACACTGCTCCGTAAGGCTATTATGCATCATTACAAGAATCATGCCCAGTGTCACAGAACAGAAGGAAATTAATTTTAATACACTGCTATAAGACACAACAACTGCTTAGTTTATTAGTGTGAATGAGCAAGATATGCATCCCAATATTAATCAGGATATTTCTTGCTCGAGCCAAGTTTCTATGCTTGTGAGTTTCCTAGAAATACTTGCAATAAGCGTTGAGTATTATGCATGTGGATGTGCACGCGGTGTAAGGTAATAAAATGACTCTGTTAGCATTTGGAGGTTTCAGCATTATATTACATGCCCTGCAGATTTAGCAGTCAACAAGTCACTGCCCCAATAATTCTCCCTCGCCGATTCTATAATTTCCGTACGCGTCGTTGCTGACTTTAGTGGCCTTTGCGCAGTGAGACTCCTGCGCCACACAGGGCTTTGCTGCCAGACCAGAGCCTGAGAATATAGACGTAAGTTCTGGGAATGTGATCCTCTTATCTGCATCCATTTTTTCATGGCTTAAAATTTGAGGAAGGATTTGCAAATCGTAGGTTCAGCAGTTAATTTGGGTATTCTACTTACCATGTAGGCTGTCAAGGAGCATTAACCTTAAGGTAAGATGAGCACACAGAGCACAAAGCTGAGAGCTGATGGCACATACTGTACCAGGTGTTAAATAGTATTATCCATCCTGCTTGCTACAGTAAATAGGATTTCGCTATTATGATGTGTCAGGATTTTCAGAGAAATCAAATTTACTAGACACTAAACTGCCGTCCTCACTGCTGAGCAGCTTTATTCTGGGATCTTGCCTTCGTGCTAATCCTGTTGGTAGGAAATGCTTATACGAATTGTGTGGGGAAATTATAATTTAATGATCTTTTCCTTTTTTCTATTCAAGAGTTAGAATGGACCGACGTGCTTTGCAGCGATAGCCCCAGTGCTCGGAAAAGATGATACACAGTTCGGCTTCACAGCCAAGTATTGGCTTTTTGTACGTGTTTGTGATGAACATAAGTGCTGAGATGCAAACAATGCGGGTTCCGCATTTGTTCAGATGCTTCAGAGCCTTGTTTACCTTTTCAAAGTCTCAACAACTAAATAATCAGAATGTGTTTACTGTAGTTTTTTGTAAACTGTAGTTTGCAAGATGTAGAGAACAGAGGGGGGCTATTATAAAGCAGTATAATAACGACAAACATTTGTATTCCCTACACCGTATTTTAGCAGTTTAAACATTTTTGTTTCTGTTTGTTTTAACTTATCAGTCTGTTTACTTTTTTTTGATCTTATGTGACTGCATCAGCAAGAATTGCATAACCAGAAGATGCTTCTGCTCTCACCTCTTGTGTTTAGAAGTTTCTATTTGCTAAAGCAAACACGTTTACTCTCCGCACGTTTGTACTGCATTCCTTCATGTCTTTCAAAATCCAGTAGCCGTGGTGTAGGTACAGTGTTTTCAGACTTCAGGCTGGATCCAGCAAAGTAAGAAATGGTTTTGGCTGATGATACTGTGTCCTGGGGAGATGCAGGGAAAGCTCAGCAAACTTTTGTCATCGTTACCACGAAGAAAAGGAATTGGCTCTAACAGAGTGCTGACTTGCTAAGTTGTACTTGTTGATAAAGTGCAATGGGTGCTTTCCTTGTTGGACACACGTAATACTGGTAGGTTTTTCCAGATTGTCCATTGCAATACAAATATCACTCAAATAGATCTCTGTTCTGAACATAATGTATAGCAACAGGAGTAGTAGCTGTGTTCATAGAATCATAGAATGGTTTGGGTTGGAAGGGACCTTCAAAGGTCATCCAGCCCAACCCCCCTGCAAGGAGCAGGGACAAATATGTCCCATTTTTGCTTTATATTTTGCATCTTTCTTACCATAGATGAGTAAAGCAGCCTTTCGGTAACAGCTTTAATGTGGACTGTCAACATCTTTTCTGGGAACATGTTCTGTAAGGGAATCTCTTAGGACTTCCCCAACTTTCAGAGTTTCTCCAGTTTGCCTCTATGGAGATGCTATGAAGTCCTCTGTCTGGAGAGGTACGTTTGGTGAATGTGGTGCAGGTAAAAATATTTGGTCCTCTTCTTTCTTCTGCTGTTTAAACTGATGCTTTCAGTAAGTGAAAGCTTTTTTAAACACCTTTCAATAATACCTGTGGTGTCCTTCACCTAGCCAGACTCCTGTGCTTCAGAAAAGACTTGCTGAAAGGCAGTTGGCAGGCCTTCCTTCTCGTAGAATACAAAGTGGGTATGCCTGTGTTGGAACATGTAACAATAATTTTGTATTTTAACTAGTCATTACAGCATCAATCTCTAAATATCCATGACTTGAATGAAGAGAATTCTATCATTCTTATTTCCCATCAATTTTTATGAGATGTTTTCAGTGTTTTTGTTCTTGTTTCTGGCTGTCTAGTTCTCTGTCTCTTCATCCTCATATCAAAAATATATATAAAAACCTTGTATATAAAGACATAACTCTATTTCCAAACATTTTTCAGATAGAAGCATTAAAAGATATTATGGCTTCCATTTGCAGAATACTACTGTGGATCACATCATGTAATTATTAATGAACTGTATTATCTCTGTGAAGTTATTCATGTCTTCTTTATCTCTCTGAAGTTATTGGCGGGTTTGTGTTTGTTTGTTTTTTTTTTTTTTAAATGGACATTCAGCTGTGACAGTGGCTTCTTGCAGTTTCCCCCAAATCAGTGCAGCAGGAAGCTTGAGTTTAAAATCAAGATACATTAATTTCTCATTTTGTACTTGGGCCAGGAGACTTTCCTGTGTCTGAGCTCATATACTGCACCAACGAGATAAAAGTGGGAGTTCATCAGAGTTTCCCAGTGCTTTGTATTTCCATACTGCTCGTGAAAACCACCCTTTTCAGTACTGACCAGAGCCTAATGTTTTTGTCACTTTAGCATAATAAAGCTGTCAACCCAACCTGTGATCTCGCTTCATGTTGCCAATATGAGAAAATTTCTCTCTTCAAATTTCATTATATTTTGGGGCTAGAGCTTTTGTGGAACGCTTCTTGCCTGGCAGGTGGAGATTAGGAAACTTGCTCCCAATTACAATATCTGAAACCTCCACCTGATTGACAAAGACAGACAGAGCTGGAGCCTCCTCACTGGAGTGCCGCGTTAATGCACTGCCTCCGTATCTTGCTGAGCCACAATCATTATTCGGAAACTGTTGGTTTTAAGCCTTGATTTGATTTTATTTTTTTTCCTGCTCATTATCTTTTATTTACCATTTTCTGAACAAATAGCTAATATGCTAGCTATTGAATACACACCTCACCCATGTATTTTTTTTCCCTAAGCCCACCAAAAATGCGTGGCATTTTCTTCCAAGACATTTTCCCATTAAAAAATTCAGGCTCATCTTTCGCTATCACATCTCCAATCAATAGCAATGCTGAAATGCTGCTTAATAACCAATACGACGTTGTTTCATGCTGAATAGTAGGTATTGATGTTCCTCTAAATGTTTGTTTATAGATTATTTTTCCGTTCTGTATCTCTGTCTTTATATAACCGTAGACCAAAAAAAAAAGTGTGATAACTAATATTCCAGGCTTTTTTCCCCTGTGGTTGATAACTTTGAACATGTAGCCAATAGTTTCGTATAGTTTGTTTGCAGAACTTTTTTTTTATTTACCCAATATATGCAAAACCATGGTTTGGGATGGTTTTTGATTTTTGGTAGTTTGGGTTTGGGGCAAAAGATGGATTAGTCCATGATTTTATTTGTAAGAATGTGCGGAAGACCTAGGGATAACGGTACACTGGATGCAAACTAATAACATCCTGCAGAAGGGATGTGTTTATATGATCTTTCAAGACTTTTCAAATACAATCAGGTCTTTGTTGTGTTTTTTGCCTTTATTTTATCTCCATTACTATCTCTCTGTAACCCATCATCATCCTTACAACTTTCTTTTCCTGAGTGGCTTCTGGCCGTTTTTCTTGCGTCACTGGCCAGACCTGCCCCTAATATTTTCCCTCCACTCTTCCTGCTGATTTCCTTGTGCTTTTTGTTCTAAAATACTGTTTTCAACTCATCCTGTAGTCCTTTTCTTAGCCTATAGGATGCCCCAGCGTTGTTTCCTGTAGGATTTTTTGTTTCCCCAGTTATGGGGAAGGCGGTTTTTTGCAGTTGCACTGTCTGTGTTACACAGAGATAGGCTCAGAGAGGTGAGATAGACTTTGATTGGAAATGTGGATGCTCAAAACCTCTAAAATTTAAACTCACGGGGATTTACTGACCCAAGAAACAGGGAAATAATATTTTTCTTGAATTGGCTGTTTATATAGTGCTTTGTGTTTATCCAGCTATCATGTAGCTTCATAAAGATGATTTCTTTCATAAACCTGTTTCTCTTCCTGCAGCTTTTAAGTCCTCACTGCTTGAATTGCCTTCTTTTTTTTTTTTTTTTTTTTTTTGACATTTCTTTGGTTACACAATTATTACTGCTCTGGATCTCAGCATTGACTGACCTCCTACTGTACTTCAGGAATTTATTTACGGTCCTGTGATAACTCCTCATCACTAATCATTATTTTTCTCTGAGAGTGTTTCAGTTTGTGTTAAAGTCGCTTGACTCTTGGTGCTTGTGAAGTCTGAACACATCTACATGTTCTTCCTACGAAGAAAAAATATGGATGAAGATAAACAGTGATGGGAATGGGAACATATGGGGCAATACTGGCAAACAAAGCAGTCAAAAAGCAGCATCTTGGGCAGCTCCTTTGCTCTCCCTCTTCTTTATTCCCCCAAATCGTGTTGGCAGGAGAGCTGGATAACGCCTTCCTGCTCCCGTTGCTGATGGAAGGACTGGAAATCCAGCAGGACCTGATTGCGTGCGCGGCGTGGGAGCGAGCGCGTCTGTCCCGTGGGATGGCTGTCCTGCAAAAGCCCGCGCCGGATCCTAATGAGGCTAAGCAGGTTCTTATCCAGCACCGCTCCCTTTTCGGAATACAAATTAGCGGGTGCGTACAGTTAAACGTAAACCTGTCAGCACCACCTCAGTGACCCTTGGTGACTGCGTCTGCACCTCTTTTCGGTTTTAGTTTTAGCTGCACTTTTCCCCTTTCCCTTCTTGAGAAGCAAAGAAAAACACCACGAGAGAGAATTTATTTTTTTTTTACTAGGCAAAATGGAACAAACGAAAGAAATTTGTCACTTGAATGTTAAAAGGCAGTGTTTATCGCATTTCGTAGGATATGGCAAAATGTTTTAACATATGGGGAGTTAATGAATAAGCAGCTTTCGTTCCACCCAGGTCTGTTCCCTCCTCCCACCCGCTTTCCTTTACAGAAGTTGAAGTTTGGGAACAAATCCTGTGCTAAGATAGCGCTACGTTGAAGCAGCACTCAGTAAGATAGTTTGCTTGGATTTCTCTGTCGAGGTAATATATTTAGAAAATACTGCAACTCTAGACTGAACCACCTGAGAAGTAAAATGCTGAATTTTTAGGATACCTTCTAGAGATTTTACTGGTTATATGATATTTGGAATAATCCTTTAGTCTCTTTCGGTTTCCTGGGAATCTTATATTTGCCTTTAAACGTATTTATCTTTTTAATATATTCATGCTTTTTTTTTTTTTTTATAATTACACAGCAATTTTACTTTTGGGCAAGCTTGAGGAGCATTTGGTGTAAAATAGTGGAATACACACCAGTCCGTGTTTTCACTTGTTTTGTGTTCTCTGTCCTTTGTGCAATCACATTTAAAACAAAGTACCACCTAATTTTCCATTTAAACAAGTATCAATGGCATTCTGTGCATTAAACCATTCTCTGAGCAGCCTTTCTCTTTAAAACACCCTTTTCTGCCTAAGCAGTAGTTAGTAATTTTTCTCATTATAAAGCAATAATATTGATGTGAAATGTTGCCGTGCTTTTTTTTTTGTAAGTAGTCTTGTAAACCTAAAGGCTGGAACAGCCTTCCCAAGCACATACCGGCTTCATTTTGGCTGCTGTCAGCCTGAGTGATATTTTAATTTTTTCTGCCCCTAAAAATACTTCAGTCCCGTAACCGATAGATAAATGAGAGAATCCTCAGGAAACGCTGCAGAGTGTTTCTGTTGCCAGCCCAATAAATGCAGAAGCTAATAAATGTCCTCTTGCATCAGGAGGAGGCGTGTAATGAGTAAATGATGGGAAAAGGAATTTGGGAAATAAATGATCGATCCGATCTAAGTCGACAAACAGTTTCTTAAGAACTTAGCCTTCGGTGGGAGAGGGGGCTCCCTTCAGCCCGCAGGAGCTGCCGAGACGTAGCGCTGGAGAGGAGCTGTTTGCATCTGGCGGCTGATGGAAGCTGCTTTAGGTTCGCTGAACAATAAGCTGCGGTTCAGACACGACCTTTCTCGTGTGAGGTTTTGATGGCTCACCATTTGTGTACGTGTGCGTCTAGGGGCAGTGGATTTCGTCCTCGTTTCTGTATAGTAAGCACAGAGGATGCTGGCTGTTGGGAAAGCTTTTTGTAAAGGACGCAGTTCCCACCGTGCTTGAGGAAATCAGTGCTCCGTATTGTGTCCTGGTACAGGCATATTGTGTTTCTCAGCTCATTTTATTGTGCTCTTCTTGTGCAAGATACCAAGTCTTGAGAGAGCTGGGGCTGTTCAGCCTGGAGAAGAGGAGGCTCCAAGGAGACCTTAGAGCGGCTCCCAGTGCCCAAAGGGGGCTGCAGGGAAGGTGGGGAGAAACTTTTCATCAGGGCCTGTTGTGATAGGATGAGGGGTAGTGGTTTTAAACTAAAAGACAGTAGAGAGAGTTTTAAACTAAAAAACTAGATAAACTGAAACTAGATAGTTGGAAGAAATTTTTTACACTGAGGGTGGTGGAACACTGTCCCAGGTTGCCCAGAGAGGTGGTGGATGCCCCATCCCTGGAAACATTCCAGGCCAGGTTGGCCGGGGCTCTGAGCAACCTGATGTGGTTGGAGATGTCCCTGCTCCTGGCAGGGGGTTGGACTGGATGGGCTTTGAAGGTCCCTTCCCACCCGAACCATTCTATGATTCTGCCCCGGAGCGGTTGTGTTCAGTGGTGATATTCTTAATGTCTGGGAGAGTCTAGTTATGGTAAGAGTTGAACCAACGTCTTAGGATGCAGCCACATCTTAAGCCCATTGCAGAGAGGGACAGACAGATGCACCAGATTTGGTATAACATTAATTGTGGCACACATCTCAGCTTTGGCCAGGCTTCAATGCAGGAGCAAAAATAAATAAATAAAGCCAAATAAAGCTTTTTTTTTTTCCTATATTGCCTTACCCACGAAACTCCCCAGAAGCTAAAATACTCGCTTTAAAGATGGCAGAAGGAACTCAAAGTCAAGATGACCGGGAGGACTGAAGGAAGAAAACTCAGGAAGATGGAGGAAAGAAAATCAGAATAATGGACTTGGTGGCAAGCCTAGTGAGAACTTCTTTGCAGTTGAGTTTTTGCTTTGAAGAAAGCAAAAGCAATTTGTCTTTGGAATTACCCAGATTCCTTTAAAATCCCTGAGTCCCCTTTCCTTCAAAAGGGATGAACTAGATGGCATTGAGCTTCTGTACTTGTGAGATCCTTCCTGGAAAAAGAATGTGTCATTTTTACGCTAATATTTCCAAGGTGAAGGTTTCTTTTCTCTTCTTGCATTCTATTTTAACTCTTTTTTTCAGGCTGTTTATAGATTCCGTGTCTGGCAACCCACTCAGTGTGAAACAGGTCCAGTTCAGCGGCGGAGCGACTCGTCGTTGCTGTTGTAGGTTTTGATTGGGCTATCGACACAGCTTGGCAAAAGCCGTAGTGAACCATCAGGAGCTGGGAGAGGGGACAGAAAGGATAATGCCAGGCCGGCCGTGTGTTCAGCTCTCTTTAAACGTGTCGGAGAGAAATGAAAGTTCCCCAATCTTGTGCCTTTCAAACTGAGAAGCATTATACCTGAAAGCTGAGACTTTTCAATATGTTTCTATTCACATGTATATTTCTGTGCCTCAAAAGGCCTTGCCTTTTGAAATATGGAAAGATAATCATGTGTTTGAAATGAGTAGATACTCTCCTGCCACTTTTGAAATCTTTATTTTTATTTTTTTTCCCCTTGTCAGAGATTTTAACCGTTTGCATCACTGTGGGCCAAAATCACGGAGGAATATGTGTTTGTGCGCACTAAACCACCGAAACAGAGCTGCGGTAATTAGGAAGCAAATTCAAATGAACCATAGCAGAGGAGTTCAAACATATGTCTAATTCTCAGAGAAGAATTATAATTTTTTAAAATGTCTCTACCTTAATAACATTTCAATGTTTCTGCTACCACTGCAATCCAGTTAGATTGTTCTACAACAAAATGTATTGCTTGTTTGTTTTTATATTTATAAAGCCCAGAGCAGATATTCCTTGTTCCTGTTAGACTGCAACAATAATACAGAATATTTTTTTTGCTGTTTGATAGCATATGTATTTTTAAAAGCGTTGCAGATAATTGTTGCTGCATGCCAGCTCAAATGTGCGTTCGTGCCAAGCTCGCTGCGGATTTCAGCAGTTAATCCTCACCAGCCTACAGTTTTCCAAAGTGGAAGCAATAGCGGTGCTTGGCCGTGGTTAACGTGATTTAAACTACAATTACAGCTTACTACAGGTACACAGACTTGCCTTTTGACCCATGTTATTAAAAGTGCCTCAATTTTTTGAATAAATAGCAATTTTGCCTTTGAGTAATGAGTAAATGTTGAAACAGGAGATCTGTTTGATCATCCTATTTCTGTTTCATACCTTAGAAAATTCACCTTTTTTTTTTTTCATTGCCTCAGTTTATCCAAGCAGGAGAAGAACAGTGCAATCATCAAAATATCATCTTGAGAGGGAATTATCTGATAAATTCTCTAGAAGGAGATACCACACAATTTATTGTCTAGACAATAAAGTGAATTAAAATACACAATCTTTTGTGTTAACTCTTTCATTCAATAAAATGTCTAGAAATTTGAAGACATAGTTTTAAGTTACTGTTTATTCATTTCTTGCTTAGCTTGTCTAACAGGCTTTTAAAGTGTGCATCGTAGTTGCATTTGTGAACAGATTTTGGTTTTTAGATGGCAAATTGTTATTTTTCATACCAGGTGGTTATAGCCTTGCATGTGTATTGAAGTAGCATAACACAAATTACAAAAGTATGTATTCAAGGCTCTTCTAGATTGTAGTGAATGATCTCTCATGCATTATTTTTCAGCAAACCTTACTTTGTGGGATTTACAGTAGAGTTAGGTGCTGGATATATGCATGGCTTTTGTGATTACAATGGTAATACAGAGATTTTCACTTTTTTCTTATCCCTACCTCCCGCTGGGTTTCACTTGCGCAAGCTTTGTATTCAGCAGGTAACGCTGGAAGTGAACACAACATGCCAAAATGATCTTTGTTAGAAGCCGTGTATTGTTCAGTAAAGCGTAAGGAGAAAAGAAAAGGTGAGGTGGTTTGGAAGAAGAGAAGAGCCACAATCTTAAATTAAGACTCCAGGAGCCCCTTTTCAGGGGTGCCATTCCCACCCTGTGTGTCAGGCACTCAGGAGCTCTGGCTGTCCTTTCACAAGACACCTTGATACAGAGTCATAGGGTAAGGAATTCCACGGCAGAGATGAACACCAGCATTGCCAAAGCCAATACCAGCAAAAACACTTGCTAGGTGCACGTTGGCTCTTCCTTCATGATCTTCTGATGACTCTTTTCAAATGCTTAGCCACCACGCGCAGAGCACGAAGAGCCCAGATGTCACTGATGGGGTTGCTGCCTTGGTAAGCTGGTCAGTTGATTGGATTTGAAGGCCAGGGACCGCGCGTGTTGTAAGGAAGAGCAGTATACGATTCTAGAGCATGGCAAAGCGCATCAAAGCCGCTGTTTGCCACTGTTCGCTCAGGCGTAGACAGTGTGTGTAAAGGATCAGTGATGCCTAATGTTGGCTTAATGGCTCTTGAAGCAATACCAGGTTTTACTTTTAGTTCTTTGAAGTTCTCATGAAGTTCAACCAGGCCAAGTGCAAGGTCCTGCACATGGGTCAGGACAATCCCAGGCACAAATCCTGGCTGGGCGGAGAATGGATGGAGAGCAGCCCTGAGGAGAAGGACTTAAGAGCAATGGTGGACGAGAAGCTCAACATGAGCCAGCAGTGTTCCCTTGCAGCCCAGAAGGCCAAGGGCATACTGGGCTGCATCAAGAGGAGCGTGGCCAGCAGGCTGAGGGAGGTGATTCTGCCCCTCTACTCTGCTCTGGTGAGACCCCACCTGGAGTACTGTGTCCAGTTCTGGAACCCCCAACATCAGAAGGACATGGACCAGTTGGAGAAGGTCCAGAGGAGGGCCATGAAGATGATGAGAGGGCTAGGTGACCTTTGAAGGTCCCTTCCAACTCTAACCATTCTATGATTCTATGAAGTAAAAAATGGCAACACCAGTGGTTTCACTTCCAGTTCCAGCTGTCATGGGAACTGCAATAAGTGGCTTGAGGGGCACAGTGACGGGCTTCCCTTTCCCAATAGGAGCACTGACAAAATCCGAGAAGTCTCGTGAAGGGCTGGACGCATACAGGCTGGCAGATTTACAGGTGTCTGTTACAGACCCACCTCCAACAGCAACACAGGCATCAAACTTTCCCTTTTTTGCAAATTTGACGGCATCTGAGAAACTTTGATCAGTTGGTTCCACCCAGACATTATCATACATCTGAAGGTTTATGCCATGTTTGGCCAAGGAATTCAATAATATGTTTACAGGAGGGAGCTGGGAGAGGTTTTTATCTGCCAACAAAAAAAACTTTTAGTACCAAAATTCTGCAGGTCCATGCCAGTCTCTTTTGTAGCTCCTTCTCTGTATCGGATATTCAAAACTGCTATGTCAAACGCATAGTCTGTGCTTCATGGAATCACAGAATGGTTTGGGTTGGAAGGGACCTTCAAAGCCCACCCGGTCCAACCCCCTGCAAGGAGCAGGGACATCTCCAACCACATCAGGTTGCTCAGAGCCCCGGCCAACCTGGCCTGGAATGTTTCCAGGGATGGGGCATCCACCACCTCTTTGGGCAACCTGGGAGAGTGCTCTACCACCCTCAGTGTAAAAAATGTTTTCCTAATATCTGATCTAAGTTTACCTCCCTCTATTTTGAAACCATTCCCCCTTGTGCTGTCCCACCAGGCCCTGCTGAAGAGTCTCTCCCCACCTTTCCTGCAGCCCCCTTTGGGCACTGGGAGCCGCTATCAGGTCTCCCCGGAGCCTCCTCTTCTCCAGGCTGAACAGCCCCAGCTCTCCCAGCCTGGCCTCACAGCAGAGCTGCTCCAGCCCTCTGATCATCTATTCACTACACATTTCAAACAGCTTTCATGATCTTCCTTTCTGGTTAAGAATGTACTGCTGCTACTGTCAATTATTTGAGACTTTCTTTAATTATACGTTTAAAATTATGTACGGGATGCTGAAGACAAGACTGGAGACTCTCTTGCGGCTGAGCAGGCAGTGGTATTTCAGTAGAGTTTCAACTGAACAAAACAAAATATTGCTGTGTGTAGGCAAGATGAATTATTGGATAACAGTGGAGGTTGGTCTTCCTTTTGTTAGAAAATATGGAGAAGTTTTTTTTAAAAATACATTTTCAAAAGCAGAAGATGACCCTTTTAAATTCAGAAAACTTCAGTAAATTTTTTTTCTTTGAATTGTTGCCATGAAGTGACAAGAGATGATTTCAGATACTTGAAAAATTGAAAGGACTTCATAAAAACCTGAAAAATCCTTACGAGACCTGTGCTTTATTATTGAGGATCCAAGTGTAAAATGCTGTGTGTGTTTGTACCGTACTAGGTGTGGAATATTTTTGAAGTGGGCCAGAGGAGGCCAGTGGTTAACAGGACCAGGATTTGTTGACAGTATTTGAGGGGACGTATGATGACTTTTTGTCTGACTAGTTGATGTAATTAAAATAAGTTTTCAGAGACAGAAACCTATTTTCATGTGGCTCTGAGTTTACTGGCAGCATTTTACTTCTCTTCTTGTTCAGACTTTCAGAAATAGTATGAAAGTGGAGACAGAGTAAATAGAAATCTTCAGTGTGCAGGTACCATAGACACAATTCCTGGCATGATCCGTAGGACACAAATTTAATACGGGTAAGATATCAT
The DNA here is from genome assembly GCA_009806455.1 of Tetrax tetrax. NCBI lineage: Eukaryota > Metazoa > Chordata > Aves > Otidiformes > Otididae > Tetrax > Tetrax tetrax. Next base: position 50,325 of record WHYT01014358.1, read on the forward strand.
CCTTGGGGGTGCTTGACTCAGCTGGGCTTGGTCTGGTTGGACCTGATTTGAGCCACGAGCTTGGAATAGGTGACCTCTGAAGGTGCCTCCTGAATTATTCAATGAGTTGGCACTAGAAAACGAAGCTTGCTGATTCAGAGAATTTGCTTTACCACTTGTTACGTCTGGAGAATGAATAAATAATTACAGTAATACATGCAGCATTGCAAAGAGCTACTTTAGTACTCTGTAGGCTAACAATGATGTAGATCTCATAAAAAAAATGGACTTTTTTTTTGCCATGCTGTATTTAAGATAGCTGACCAAATCAAAGACGTGAGGGCTTTTGTTTAATAGCTTTGGTACTATGGAGGGAAAAAGAGGAGAAAAAATATTGACTATGTCGAGTGCATTCTGAATGCTCCCGTACATTATAGAAGTATAACATGTAGAATAAACTTTAAAAATCAGAACTTGCAAATACTTCCATGTATTTATCAGGCAACTGTGTTAATCGATAAAGAGCTATAATTTATCTAGCTAGGCCTGTTGCTGTAAGGAATGAAGGAGAATTATAAATGATTGTGGTTGTGTTTCTGGTAGTTTGAAAAGAACTATTGTGTGTAACTCTTCCCTCAGCTGTTATGTGTTATTTTGCTGTTATGTTGGTGTAGTACAAGTGTATGACAGAGTATTTGCCACAGAGAAGTTGGCCTAAATCATGATGTCTTTGTATATCCTCCTTGGTGAGATTCTGTGGCACTGATGCACTTTGTCTAACATAGCTTAAGGTGGAAACATCTAGTCTGCATTAAATATCTAGGTTCAGTCAGTAGTAGGTGATCAAACCACCCCATCAATTTGGCTGTTGATTATTGAGGAACCGTAGTTTAAGCATCTGTCTGTGGGTAGCTGAGGTTAGGTGTGATGAGTCCCATCCAAAGAGACAAATGCTGTGGACCATTGCCAGCATGGATGGACCTGCTTCATAATAACAGCAGGGACCTACACAGCCAAATTCTTCGTTCCCAGCATTTGCCAAAATAAATGGTGATGGTGTGGGGGGAGTGTGTATAACGTATTCTCAAGAAACAGCTACAAATCTGATTAGACTAATGAGGAGGAGGTGTCTGGGAAAGGCTGTGGATGTCTGGTGAGATACAGGTGTGTAACACAAGCGATCGCTTTGAATGGAAAGGAAAAATAAAGACACCAGTGGGAGAATGTACGTATGTAGGGCAGGCCATACACAAAAATACCTGCAGGATGGTTGAAAGGCAGAATAACACCTCCGGCTTGAAAGATGCACTGAGCACTGCTGGAGGAAGAATTGAAACGGATAGTGGGAATAAACAGAACCTGCAAAGAATACGGGGAAAAAGAAGCCCCATAAATAGTGGGAATCATCTTTAGAGGTTACAAAACATAGTTATAAATTATGAATGGTTTTGAGAGCTGCATTTGAGTTATTTGGCCTGGCGCATCATCCAGCTGTAGGAATTTTGTGGCACATCACCTTATTACTTAAGAGCAATAGAGCCGCGTTTTTAATTTCCAAAGCGAGGTATTTGGTGCTAATGGTTACACCGTGGCATGCTGAGATGCTTAATCAGTTTCTTTTTCGTAGGTCTTGGATTTTTTTTAGCAAGTTTTTGAGTGAGAAGGCCACCTGCCTTAGATTTGGCTGCGTTTCTTTCGGAAGGCTGTTTCCGAACAGAATGAGTCTACTAGGATACGCTGTTGTAAAAGCATTGAAAAATTCTCGCATTAGTTTGATTTAAACATACTCAGAGTGCGTTTTGTTTCTTACTTCTCTAAATATGAGCACAGTTCTCAATTTAGACTGCCTGTAAAACGTAGTTTCCTTGGAATCAGGTATTTATCAGTGATCCAAACCCATACAACGTTTTTCACCGAGCATTTTTCTTATATCCTCAGTGTTCTTGTTGTACCAGTCTTGATATTTCCTCACTGCTGACACGTGGTGTTCAAAGCAGCTGCAAAAGACCGTCACTGAAGTACTTCAGTCACTTCATAATCACCAAAGACTGTTACTGGTACGTGTTTTTTTACAGTTTTGCTTATCTTGTGTACAGCATCAGCCGTCAGTTGATATTTTGCGATCGCAAGACTTTACTGCCTTGATATCTTGTAAGTAGTTTGACAGGGATCATGAACTTTGCACAGTGAAAGGATGGTTTCTCCGTATTCTCCTCTCAGGAGGACTTGGTGATCCTGACATCATCAAAATCTTTTCACCTGGCAGTGATGTAAACGGCCAGATACCAAGGTTTAGAACGTTTGTGCCAGCAACATCCAAAAAAGTTTGTGGGTCTCTCCAAATGCAAATATTAAAGTGATCTTGAATAATAAACTCATCCTACTTGGATTCTGTGGCTCGTAATTCCACGATAAGAGGGCTTTGGCAGTATTGATTCTTGAGGCTCAGTGTAGTATTGGCATTGGCTGTGCTGAGACAGTTACCTGAGAAGGTTCCCACAACCTTCAGAAAAACAAAGACAAAACTTTTTAAAGCTGTGATTTAGGGACAGGAGCAAGCCTCTGAGATGACACTGTTGCCAAGGCTGTTGGCTGGAGAGAGATGGAATATTTTAGAATTTCTTTCAATAACTTCATTCTTGATCTCTGGAGGGCTGACACATAAGTGATATTTGTGGCAGCATTGTGCTTTTCAAAAAATGATAATCTTGCACTCATTATGCCCTTAGGCAACCAATCTCACTGAGCAGGGGTAGCGGTGGATCTAATAAACAAAGCTAAACCCAGCTACTTTCCATTTATTTGAATGAAGATAGAGCTGATCTGTGATTCTTTATGTTGGGCTTCTGCCACAAGATAAATTTCACATACAGCTGCAGAGCAGATCGCACATCGACAAACCAAAATAGTTTTTTCGTTCCGATATCAGATATATATCACGGAGTGTAAGCATACATATTCGTAGAATTATTTGGATTGGAAAGGATCTTGGGAGATCCAATCTCCTGTTCAGAGCAGCATCAACACTGCCACCACAACCTCTTTGAATCCCTGTCCAGCTCCTTGATTATCCTTAGAGGGAAATATTTTTCCTTATATCTATTTGGAACCTCTGTTGTTTTGATTTGCAACCATCGTAGCTTGTTCTCCCACTGCACATCAGTAAAGAGCCTGTCTCTATCTTGATAACCTTTTAGGGCTGCTCTTGGGTCCCCCCAGATCTTCCTGTCCTCCCAGCTAAACATGTGATGTTCATTTGGCCTCTCCTCACAGGACGTGTTCCCCCAGTTTGGTGTCACAGCAAACTTGGTGAGCGTGCACTCCATCTCTGGGTCATTGATGAAGATGTTAAACAGGGATGGCTGCAATATAGAGCCCTGAGGAACTGTACGTGTAGTTGGCCTCCAAGTAGAGCAATTTTCTTTTATTATTGTCTGTCTGCTTCTGCAGGCTGACCGAAATGAGTTTGAAACAGGTGATATTTAAAGTGATTTTCCCAGATTATTCCTCTAACTGCAGAGGATGAGCAACACGTCCTGAAAATTATTGCTCCTGTAGTCCATAGAAGAGCTACCTTGAACTCAGAGCTGTCTCTGTTACAAGTTTGCGGCGACGGCTTTGTGGATAAGCTCAAATTGTCTTCCCTTGAGTCTGTGGCACCACTGGACTTTGTAAAATTTATTCACGCAGCAGATGACCTGCAGCTATGCGTGAATGCAATGGAAGACTTAAGTTAAGTTGACTTTGTGCTGCTGTAGCAAAAATAGATATTTTTCTTACTAGCCAGATATATACAGCCAAAACCACTGAAATAAAATGTTGGAGTATCCTTGTAACCCCCAGACACGCATCCAAGGCTCATGCTGGTCCTGATTTCCTTGTGAGGTTTCCTGCGGTGTGGCTTTTGCTATGCAGAAATGGCCCATTGGATCTGTATTTAAGAATTAATTCTGTTAAAGCGACCAACAATGGGAATTGTAAATCCTTTATGAGCGTGCTGTTCCTAGTGCTGTGGTCTGTACTGGATGCCACTGGGAGAAGGGCTTCCTCAACTTACATTTCTTGGACATCACCCCTGACAGCAGCAATACCCATTCTGCTGTGCCTCAAAGACAGCACTTGGCAACTTGCCGCGTTCTTCTACTGTTTTTGAGGGGGGGGAAGTCTGCTTTAGGACGTGGAGAAGCAATACCCATTGGTACCTTAGGGAGAACGTAATTTTAAATGTAATTTAAACAGTGAAAGGGATGAGACTGAGAAGGAAAGTTGTAAATAGGAATCATTTAGATGAGGCATCTTGTCATCAGCGGGAGACATAAATATAGTTGTGTATTTACGTGTGCATCTCCAAGATTTAGAACATTTGTATTAAAGACTGTACTACAATTACATGCAGATTAGATGCTTGGCTGAATAGCTGGAAGAACTTTGAATAGATTTGTCCTTTTCACAAAGGTTTTCATTTTCTTTGGCAGCTCTGAGCGTTAACAAATTAGAGATCAATGTTGTACTAGGGCAGAAAAGTGAAGTGAAGCATATCTTGGGAGAAACTTTGGAGACGTTAATAGTTGCTGTTAAAAGTATTAGTTAGTGGTGCCTGAAAAGCAGAATTGGAAATTCAAAAGAAAAGGTCAAAGAATGTGCCATTTTCCCCATTTTCTGCTGATAACTGAGTTAAGTACTTTGCCCCACTTGCTGCAGACCGGCTGTGTGCTCTTTGATAAACACACGTGTCATGAAATCAAACAAATTCTACCGGGAAGTGAATTGTCTTCCAACAGAACATCTGCCAAGATGCAGGGTGTGTTTCTCCTTTGTCTGAGTAGGTCGTAGTGTGTCTCTTTCTCTGCACTATTTTGGGTACGTGTTTGGCTTTTCAGCCCTCTATAGAGACAGGTATGTGATGGCACGGATGTCCAAAGTTCTCCCTGCAGTCGCTAATAGTTCAAAAATCTGTTCGATCAGAGGGGCACTCTGTTCCAGAGCCAATTTCTTCCAGGACATAAGAGGATGATCACCGTAGAGGTTTTATAAGGGCTTGGGAGTAAAGGGCAGAGGAGAGGGAATTGCACTTGAATTTCAGGCAACATGGGAAATACATAGCTCTAGGCAAACTCCACCAAAACCCCTGAAAATCGGTCTTAGCCTTCACCTCCTTACCATCCAGATGTCCTCTGTAGGCTTAGTCCAGGATCCCAGATCGTTATCCTAGCTTTTGTTGAATTCTGAGGCTTCTCTTTCAGTTTATCTCCTCTCTCCCTGCCTTACAGCTACTTTTCCCCCTTTTTGCACATAAAAAAATCCTCTTCTGTAATGAAAGCACATCCCCGGATCTGTCCATGCGTCTTTTGTCTCTGACTATCTTTGTCAGTTGTCCTGAGCGTCCTCTTTAAGTGGTCAAAGTCCGTCATCGAGGAATCTCTTGGGTGCTTCTCTGGAGGTTACTTTTGTTCTGCAGTTCAGGACTTGTAAACTGGTTTGCTTTTCCATTGCCTTGCCGTTCTTTTATGGAAAGGTGCTCCGTTTGAATAGATTTTGATAAAAGCTGAATGTCTTATTGTTTTCAGCCCTATGACAGGTACAGAGAACTTTCTGATCCATCCAGTGAGTTGTTCTCTTCCGATGAAGGCAAAACAATACTGAAGGCAATCAGTCCCCTCGTTCAAAAGGGAGATAATAATGTGAAAACCCCAACAAGAGCAGAAGTCGTAAGCTGTAGGTAGGTTCCCTGAATGCGGAGCTGGACAGCCTTCGTTTCATCTCTGGAGTCGAAAAATGCAACGTCAGATCAGATGAGAGAAGTCATAACTTGTATAAAAAATAACTTAGCTAAAAATTCCAGCAAAGGCCTGATCTGATGACATTTCAGAAGAAATTACTTTATTCATCTATCATTTTAATACCATTTGAGGTAGAATACGGATGCAGTAATACTTGGGAAACTGCGTGATGTTATACGCTTGGTTTTCCATAGCTTATTAAAATCAATTCAGAGACAAATAGAGGTTTTTAATTCAAATAAAGATGCCATCAAAATGGTCACATATTGATAAAGCTGTAATTTAATATAATTTGGAACTGGGATGTATGCACACTACTGTAGGTAATGGAATCATAGAATCACAGAATGGTTTGGGTTGGAAGAGACCTTCAAAGGTCATCCAGTCCAACCGCCCTGCAAGGGGCAGGGACATCTCATTCTCTTTTTGTTATTTCACTTTCCCCAATTCCTCCTTTTCTTGCTCGTTTGTTGCTTTTAGTCACAGCTTCATAAATAAAGCATGACTGGGTGTTTTGAGGCTATTTCTTCTAACAGTTCATCTTGGCTTTGTCTTTATGACCCACACGGTCTACTTAGTAGTTTGCCTAAGAGTGGAGCATGACCCAGTGATCGTAAACCTTTCACGTTCCCTCTGGGTACCCAAAACACGCTCCTGCGCAGGTTTCCTTGCACAACCGCTGTAATGGGTCTCTGTGGACGGCGGTGGCTGTGCTGGACTTCTTGTCCCTACTTTGCAACACCAGAAGAGAATGGGGAGTGTGGGAACCTTAAGGCCGGATTCAAACCTGTGAAGCAACTTCATAGACTTAAGAGCTATTCCTTCCTTCTGGCTCTGGAAATCTTCTCTTCTAAGACCGCATAGATCTCGGGCAGCACGTCAACAGAATGAATAAAACAAAATCCTTCATATTATCCACAAATGAGTTCGTAAAAGATACTGAGATGAAATGGCCAGAAGTTCAATTAAGAGATAAAAGAAAGCTTAACTTCAGCAGAAAGGGATTAAAAAGAGGCAAAGAAAACTTTCCAATTTGCTATTCGGGGAACTTAATAATCTTTGCCTGCCGATGCTTTGAGTCCTTCCGTGGGGGAGGATGACAAGGAAAAAGAAGTCTTTAAATTAAAAATTCTCCCCTGATTCTCAAAGGTGCCAAGCAGCCCAAGCTCTTCGTTCCCTTGGTGGGTGGAGCAGGTGCTGAGCTGCTCTGAAGTCAAGCTGTGCTCATTTTTGTCTTTCATAGCACTAACTTGAAGCAAAGGCCAGATTTGTCTCTTTTGAATGGAAGTCACACATCTTTTTCTTTGTCAAATAAACTGTTAACTACATAAGTTTTTCTCTTTTTTTTTTTTTTATGAAAAATTTAACTTAATGGTTAAATAGGTTGCATGAATGTTACTCTCATTGAATCCGTTCAGGGCTGTAAGAGCCAAGGGGCTTAAAAAGAGAAATTTCAATGCCCAAAAGAAGTCATGGTATGTCTGCAGTAAAAACAGCTTCAGCACATTTGTGATAAAATAGTGCATATAGGTGATGTATCTTTAGTGAAATTAAATGAGGATTCTCAAGTTCTCCTACTTCTTTTGATAACCTTTTATCGGCTCGGATGACACAGGATCTTTCAAAACTTTATCTGGCTGAAAATCTGAAGATTTTCAGCAGAGACTAAAACATGCACTTCTGCTTTGAGGTCCCACATGCAGACAAAACAGCTGACCTTCTGAGGTTCTGTAGGAATTTATTTTCTTGCACAGACCTTTGAAATCAGATCTGTCTAGCAAAATAATTCTTCTCCTGTTCCTCCACAATATGTTCTTTAAGACGCTTCTGCTCCTGCTTTTGTTCAGGGAAGATTATTTTGGAGGCAAACGTGATGAAAATACTTTTTCCCGTGGTCAAATCTCATTTTTCTCTACCTGAGAAAAGTGTTATTTATACTTGCTCTGTGTATTTATGGCTCTCTGTATTTTTCAGGGGAAATGGTATGGATTTAAAAATTAAAATGTATGTCCTCTTTTCTTCAGCTTCTCTTCCACAATGCCAGCCTACGCTTCCCTCTGTTCTCTTTTTTGAAGGTAGCTCTTAAAAAAAGCACTTCTTCCCCAAGAATGACAAATCCCAATCTTTTTTTTTCCAAGAAGGATGCTAAGTGAAAGGCATAGAAAATACTACTTGTCACTCAATTTGGTTGCATCCTATGTGTTATTTTTGGGCCATGACCACTTAATTAAGTAACTCAACACGTGGTGGTCCTGTTCAGATCAATTAGATTCAAGTCACACGTGAAATTAGTCACTTGACTAAACACTGTAAGTTTTTACCATTTTCTTTCAACAGATCTCCTCTGAATAGCTTAGTGCCTCTATGGTAACTAACACAAGGTTGCAATATTTAAAATAAATATATTGAATAGGTAATTTTGGAACTGGATTTTAAGGATTTTCTTTAAGGAAGCTCTAGTTGGGCAGAGGTTGGATGCTCTCTGGATTCTGGATTTTGCCATTTCTGGGAAAATGGGCCTGAGCTTGTCCCACTGCAGTTCAGCAGGATAGCTGATATTCCTCTAAAAATATCAGTTCATTCATTTTTTTAAAACAACGGTCTCCCTCCTCTCGCTTAGATTTCGGTTATCTTGCCAAAACCTTTTGCCATGCAGATACAGATGGGTAAGTAGAGAAAAATAGTGTTTCCTACAGTGTATTTATCTCCTTGATTCTGCTGCCCAAGTGCTAGTGAAGGTTGAGGATGACTCACTCCTTGAGAACTCTTGGACTCTCAAAATACATGTTGGCCAATGCAAAGCCCAGACATCCAGAGGAACGGCCCAAGTACAACGGACTGTGCCGATGTCGTGAGACTGAGCGGAATAGGAGACTTAAGCTGAGGACATCAGAGGCAGAGCCTGAAAGAGGAGGACTGGGTACAGAAAGCTAAAGAGGCTGTGAAGAGACAGGAGTTGGTTAACAGGAGAGTCTCCTCTTTTGGAGATATAGGGTAGGAAATACAGTTAACAGTAGACTGATGGAAGAACAAGCTGTCTGGATTGGTTGAACAGAGCAGAGAGGTTGATGGCTGTTGGGAATATCAGAATCTGTGAGAAAGCTCGACCAGCAGAAGTCGATCTTACCTACTGCTTAGTTAGTTCAAGTAGAACAAGACTGTATTGAAGAAGTTAAGTATCATAATTTTCCAGGTGATGCAAGCTTGGTGTCATGATTTTGTATCATGGCATTTCTAGCATTTGATGGATTTTTTTTTCTCTTCCCCTAGCTTGCTCTTCACCAACTTTTTTTTTTTTTTTCAATCTTTTTTTTTCTGCTGAAAGAATAACTGAGTGCTAAACTCAAATACTTGCAAGTTGGAAATTGTCAGCATAGAAGGCTTCTTCAGATGACATGGACCTCTAATGTATGGCCATACCTGCTCCTGTAGTTCCCTTATGTGACCCTACTTAATCAGTGTGCATGGCATCTGTTATTTATTTCACAACACTGAAACTTTGAAAAATTACTGGTTTCTAATAGGCCGTTCTGTGTTACCATTCCCATAATATTAAAGAAGTGAAAATAAATTCCCTAATTCCTGTGGAAGGAAATTAAGGCTGAAGTTCTTTGCGCGTGGAAAAAGCATGGTGACTGATGATCATAAGCACCTTTTGTGCTCAGTAAGAGGTAGGTGAGGCATGATGTCCTGGAATCCTTAGCTTTTTCTGGTATTGTGTGTTGGGAATAGGACTCTCGCTTATTGATTATGACCCAACGTCATCGTGTGCCTGTTCTGCTCTTTTGTTTTAAAGGTGAGCCGTGTTTCTTTAGTCGAGCAGGTGCACACAAGTGGGTTAACTTGCCCTAACGTTAGCAGCCTTAAAGTTAATCACTTATTTTGAGTTAGATATTCAGGCCCCCGTTGAGTCTGCAGCCATGGAGTAATTTGTGTCATTCTGAAGACTGTGAGGTGCTCCTCTGCGATTCTGGATCACACCTCAGAGATCAGTTTAGATTCGATACTTGACTTCAAAGAAACTAAGGTTTAGTCATCAAGAACCAAATTTGCAGCTTTATTTTGATATTGAAGTCAAGCAACACACCCACATTGTGCAAGAACTCCATAATGGACACAGAAATAGCTGCTGCTTCTACATAATCTGGGATGATGATTAATTGCCATACCCCTGACACTTCTGTTCCCTCTTGGAAGTTCCCAATGTCTTTTGTAACATGCTTCCTGCATTTTCGTACTTCTTGTGACAAAGGAGACCGTAAAGGTCTGCAGAAAACCATCTTTTTGTGATACAGCACAGAGAAGATATTAAAGGGTAGAAGAAGCTGTGTAACTCTGTCAGTGAAGACCATTTTATAATGTGTATGCGCAAGAGACCCAAATCAAAGATAAAGGGAATTTGATTGTAGTATTTGCTACCATTTTAGTGGCTTATTTAGTTAAAAGAATTCCAGGAATATATACATTATAAAAAAATAGAGAGAAAGAATCTAATAAACAGTTGTATGTTCACACACACCATGCTTGGTGCAGAAAGGTAGGTGGTGCTGCGATTCTGTTCCCTTCCCTCTGTCCTCCTGACTTGTGCACATTTTGGGGAGAAAACAGCTGCATTTGGAGAATCGTCCGGAACTCGTGGAGATCCACAGGCCTGATCCAGAGCGACTCTCTGATGGTCTGCCGTGGCTGCTAACATGAGAATTGGACCGTAGCTTTTTTCTTCTGCTTTGTGTTCAGCAGTATGTCAATATGCAAAGTATATAAGAATGGATGGAGAGCAGCCCTGAGGAGAAGGATTTAAGAGCAATGGTGGACGAGAAGTTCAACATGAGCTGGCAGCGTGCACTTGCAGCCCAGAAAGCCAACTGCATCCTGGGCTGCATCCCCAGCAGCGCGGGCAGCAGGGCGAGGGAGGGGATTCTGCTCCTCTGCTGTGCTCTGGTGAGACCCCACCTGCAGTACTGCATCCAGTTCTGGAGCCCCCAACATCAGAAGGACATGGACCAGTTGGAGAAGGTCCAGAGGAGGCCATGGAGATGATCAGAGGGCTGGAGCAGCTCTGCTGTGAGGCCAGGCTGAGAGAGCTGGGGCTGTTCAGCCTGGAGAGGAGAAGGCTCCGGGGAGACCTGAGAGTGGTCTTCCAGTGCCTCAAGGGCCTACAGGAAAGATGGGGATAAACTCTTCAGCAGGGCCTGTTATGACAGGACAAGGGGGAATAGTTTCAAAATAGAGGGAGGCAGATTCAGATTAGACATTAGGAAAAAAAATTTTAGAATGGGGGTGGTGGAGCACTGTCCCAGGTTGCCCAGAGAGGCGGTGGATGCCCCATCCCTGGAAACATTCCAGGCCAGGTTGGCCGGGGCTCTGAGCAACCTGATCTGGTTGGAGATGTCCCTGCTCCTTGCAGGGGGTTGGACTGGGTGGCCTTTAGAGGTCACTTCCAACCCAACCCAAATCGTTCTATGATTCTATATAGACCATAAATATATAGATGTGTTTATCTAGAGACTGAGGAAATTTTTTATGTTAACAGGGCTATGTTATAGGAGCATTTTTTTTCGGTATTGAGAGAAATGACTACTGCATTCTTATCTTGAGGATTAGGGAGGACTTCTAAAACGAAACTTCATCTCTGGATTATAGAGCGTATATCTCTAAAAGGGAAGCTGAATGAATTTCAAAGGAAGATCTGATCCAAAAAACACAGTGCACTTTATCTAAGATAACAAATTGTGTCTTGATACCTTGAGTCTACTGTGGGATTAAAACTTCTTGGCATATATAGCAACTCAGTTGATCACTTGAACTGCAATTAAAAAGTAGACCAGGTACACTCACAGTATTGTTTTTGTGTCAGAATTGCTCCTTCATGCTTGAAAATGATAAAAAATTACAATCGATCCTTACAACTGTTGTGTTCATCTTTATTGATCAGGCAAAAGAAAGATAAATCGCAGCCCAAATAAGATTATAGTAAATGTTAGCGTCGTAGGGGACTGGAGGGTGATAGAGAGCTATTCATCATCTCGACCGGTGACCTGTCCGCACTCGCGCCGCAGTCAGTCTGCTGTCTAATCGCGTACCTATCGATTCCATCTCCGTCCCAGGAACCTGGATGTGACTGTCATTGGGCAGCTGAGATTGCGAAATGCAAGGGGGGTCACCGGTGTGAGGAGGATTTCATTTTCATTTTCTTACTGGCCAACGATGATTTATGAAAAAATAAATGACCTCAAGTCACGTGCGTGGAAGCCTTGATTCCAGAACAAATGAATTATGAGGTCTGAATCTCAGAAGCAAGGGTGCAGTAGACCACTGTGCTCTTTGTGATCTGTGCATGACCTTTTGGTGGATGTTACGCAATTTGTTATAATTTGAGGTGAAATATTAGACTTGCGATACAATTTTACCCATGTCCAGAGCTGGTATTCTTTTGGGTGATTTCTGTGCGTTTGAAGATCGTAATTCATTAGGAAGAACCTTGGGAGATGAGATCCTCAAATGGAAAGGAAAAACGTTTTTCCTTTTATTTTTGTAGATAGCGCTGCCTCTTTCAGAGTTCCCCTCAAGTGGGCTATCTTACCTGCATTCCTTGGAACATAAATTTGGCACAGATAAGTGTTGCTCAGGACACATTTACTAATTCAATGATCAAGGAGACTACGTCATCTTTGACTTTTACAAAAGAATGATCTTTCTGTGTTCAGGGGTTTTTAATTTTGGTTTTCCATAGCAATGTTTTAGGCGTATTGTGTTTTCATACTTCCATTCTTTACAGAGATAAAACTGCTTCCTTTACCCCAAATAAAATGGGAATGACACCTGCTATGGACTGCGTTGTGTCGTTCGTGTGTGTTAAGTGTTTTAAAGATGCAAAACCATGTTGTGACATGAACAACCTTAAACCATGATACTAATAGGTAGATTAATTAGTATTTTAACTCATAGGTTAAAATAAGGATTTGGAATGGTTTTGTGCGTGATTGTAAGTTTGGTTGCTATGTTAACGTGACTCCCTGGGATGCCAGATGATTCAAGAGCTGCAAAGCTACGGAAGAGTCCTTGCAAGTGCCGGCAAATTCTTCCTACATCTCCACGACCTGTTTGCCCCACCATTCAGAGAAAAAAAAATAATTTTAGAGAACTTTTGAACTGCTTTCACTTTTCTTTATTCCTCCAACTGTGAAGCCAGGTGCCTCGGTTATTACATTTTAAGTCCAACTGTGCGAAAGCTATAAAAACCTATTTAAAATTACGGAGTATATATTATCTAGACATGAAGCATCACAACATTATAGTGATTTGTCTTTGAATATCCTACATCCCACTGAGAAACTTGGCCATTTTTAAGTATAGAAAAGTTCTCTTGCTTGATGATTCAATCTAGTCTTGGCTGCGTTTTGGAAATTAATGATTTGGTGGAACTGAGTGAAAGACATTCCTGGGTTTAGAGGAGATGAAAATATGTTCTGAAGCTGCCTGATCTGAAAAATTAAACTTAACAACTGATTAAAGCGACCTGGAAGTTTGGAATGTTAAAATAACTGGGTGCGAGAGGCGTTATCAAGGCAAAGAGCAGAAGAGAAAGTCAAACCGTAGTTAATTTATTGTGCAACTTTGAAGTTTGATTCGAGTATCACCTGCAAACTAGCTGGGGATATTGTGTACGTACCACAAACAGGGACATGCAGAGAAGTAAGGATTCAGTATTTTGATTTTTTTTTCCAATAGTGAAGCCTCAAAGGCTCCAACAGTCCTAAATATATGATTCTTACCCCGTGTCTCTTTACAGTTTCTTCCCTGAGATCCATCTCCTTTGCATAACCTTCTGGAACCAAGAGGACAGAGTTATTTAAAAAAACCACCAAAAATAATCTCTGAAACTTTATAGAATACTTGATTGGAGGGTTTGTTTTTGTTTTGAGCAGCTTAAATGAATAAAATATATAAATTAGCATTATTTGCTGGATATCAGCGTGCATATAAATGATATTATATAAAATCTGTATTTTTTTTTCAACTTTTCCAGAGTGCCCAGTTCTACAAAGTTACCACGGAGCAATACCAGAAAGCTGCCGATGAAGTGTCGGCTCGGTTCAAGTAAGTCTTTTCTGCTGTTGTTTTTCAGCCTGGCAGCTAGACGAGTTCTTATCCACAGTAAAATGCACAATAATTCCCCTTCCCCCTCTCACAGATCCTATCAGTCTGTGCTGGTTATTGAAATGAGAGAATTTGGAAGAATTTGGAAGCCGGTGTATAGTAACCGTAAGCTGCATAGAAATGGAGTGCACAGTTAGCAATGTACTAATTAATTTATATTTGACAATATACATGGAATATTCTAAAAATATATTCCTTAACATTTTTTTCTCTAATGGAGGACCAAAAATGTAGTTCCAACTTTGCATTACAATAGTATTCATCCTGTGCTTGCATGATGTGAAAGGATTTAAATTAGCAACTTCACTTTGCCCTTAACAGCGAAGATCAAATTAAATAATTTTTATTAGTCCTGAGGGTGATTAAATGAAGATACAGTAATTGACGGATCAAAGTGACTCTGACCCTTAGCCTTGGACTGTTCCCTTTCTGCTGGTTCATCTCTTAGGCAGAAGGTTCCGTTTATCATTTTAGTGAGGATACAGAGAGAACGTTTAGTCTCACAAGTAACCAAGCAATGCTGTAGAAAATGAATTATTCTGTGACAATTTTTAGGTTTGTGGAGGGACTTGCTTTTGGTTTGGGTTTTGTTTTGGTTTTTGATGAGCATGAAGAGAAAAGGCCTTTTTGAGCTGCTGATAATTATATAAATAAAGTTCTTAACTGTAAGATAAAAATCGTTTTATCTCTTAATATCCTGAATTGATAAGTATTCTTTAGTGTCTCTATAAAGTCTTTGTGCTGGTCTGTCCTGGTTTGGGTTTGCTTATTTCCCTCCTGGTATATAAATTATTTCCTAAGTAAATCAAATGCTTTTGGGTTCCTTTTTGCACAAATTGAGCTGGTAGATACAGCAGGAGCCAGTCCTTAGCACCAGGCAATATCTAAGAATTTTAAGAAAAGTGTTTTGAAGGATGTTTCAGTCTACCTGCATAAACCAAAGAGTATTTAATGAAGAGGGATTTGGAAAGGGAATCAGATATTCCTAGCACTTGATGAGATTGGCCTTTTCTTAATTTTCTAGAGGCTAAAGGTATAAATAGAAATCACCTATTTAACCAGTCTTTCCTGTAATCCTGCTACTGAAATTGCTGTGCTTCCTTTGCACTTCAAGCTAAATTCCCCAAAAAATTATTTGGAGCTTTTTGATCAGTGGATCTAGTTTTGGTCTGTTGCCTTGGAAAACAAAAGGAAGACATTACGAAAAGAAAAAGGTGTCTGAAGTATGTGCATAAATTGTGGTAGATTTGATAAAGTGCATGAAATATCAATATTGCTTTATAATTTAAAAGTTTTCCTTATATAAAATCCTTTTAAATGCCATGTCTTTTTGTCGACGGTTTCAACCCAGCAGATGTTATTTTATCGCTGCCTTTTGTACCTAACTTGATGGATAAATTATGAATGATGTAGTGAAATCTGAAGATGATGCTCTTTGGGTGTCACCAGGCACTTCTCGTGTTCGGTTTAATTGCATGTGAGGATTGAGAACAGGGTTTCAAGCAATGGTGTTTAAAGAGCTTGTTTAATTGGCTGTAAAAGAAGAATTAAATAAGGTTGAACTGCTAAATTTTGTTAACGCATAAACCTGTGTGCTGCGTGTCAGTGTGATTTCAGGTTCAAAGTGCGAGATTAATAGACCTAATTGTAGTATTATTACAAAATAGTCTCACTTTCCTTTAAACTGGAATTAGTTACTAAGTTTTATTGAGGGAACTTGCATTTCTTCAACTTTTTAAGCCACGTCTCTTTCGAGAGCAAAGAGAAGTGGATAATTACTTAAATATTTCCTGGATTTTCCTTTTCCTTCCTGCATTTACTCCCTGAAATTACATCAGCGGTGGCTTCATCAGTCTTCAGGAATCATTCGCCCCATTAAAAGGGATAAAAACCAAATATCCCACACAGACTTGTATCAGAGACCTGGCAGGTCTGTACTTTGTCTGCCGTCCTTATTGATGCCTGCTTATTACATTCTCCAGCGCTGCCTGGATCAGACTGATATTCCGAATGTTCACGATAAATGTTTTATCTCTGTGCGGTTCTGATTCGCATTGATCAAATTCTGAATTATCAAATGCTTCATCTCTTTAAGACGCTAATTCACATTGATCAAACCCTAAATGACCAGGTTCAGTCAGTTCCTGCAGTACACAAATTACATTAAAACAACATTACCAGGGCATGCTGCCTTTTCTAATGTCGGAGTTATGTTACATTACAACCAGAATTATTATATTATGAAGATGTCTCTGTTCTAATGAGAAGTTTACACAAGAAGAAAAGAATGCGGTATTACAGGAAGAGCTGGGCTTTGGGCAAAGATTTGAACTTTAACTAATCAAATTGTACATTTGTATTGGGGTTTTTTTCCTTAATTTGAAGGGCTGGTAGCGGGAAATTTGGCAGCTGCGGTGGTGACATTTTATTCCCCTGTAGCATCTAGAGCCAAGCAACATCTTGATTATTCATTTAGGAATAGAATAAGTGGATAGGGCGAGCTCTGCCTAAAATAAATCTTTTTACGTTATCTTCCACGGGTTTTGATGCCTTGTGATAGATAACAAACTCCTTAGCTGTGCGCGAGTGCTTTTTCAAAATGGTTTGCCATTCTTCTCCTCCTCCACCGCTCTCTCTTAGACAACTTGGAGTTGCTCCTGGTTTCTTGGTAAAATCAGAGTCTCCAGCCAAGCAGACTGATAGAAACCCCAGGTCCTCCTTGGGGATCGGCTGTTCGTTTTGGTGGTGGTTGTGCAAAGCAAAGCGAGGGTGAGGTTTTCCACGATGTTTTCCCGTGTCTGCAACAAGGCCAAATTCTGGGTCATGTGCATCGCAGCGCAGGGTTTATGTGTACATTGGTGGACTTCTGGGTGAAATTGTCCGTCATTAACAGCTTTAATCACAGAGGAGTCTTTGCATCACTTGGAAGCTTGGGTGTTTATTCTGAATTACAGAGTTTGATGGCTTTATTCCCTTACTATGAGAGTTTTGATGATGAACCTTGCCATCAGGAGGACTGCCTCTCGGGAGCTGGAGGAGCTCCTTTGATTCAACACAGAAAGGTTTGGGATTTGCTGAGGCTGCTTCGCACGGTACCATCTTCGCACATTTGAGAGGTTTTTAAAACAGTTTTACAAACCAAATCAATATGTTTCACGGGATCCTCGATCACTCGCATTGCTCTGATCGCTGATGGAAGCGAGGGCTTGGTGATAGCCCGGCAACAGGCTATTACAGCCTTGAAAATACGTTCAGTAGGGGGTTTGATTCAGGGTAGGGTGAACAGGAATAAGTGACAACACATCAATATCGTGTCTTCCTTTAATTGATAACTTCTGTGTCATGAAGCTTGGTTTATTCACGTTTACTGAAAATAAAATTTAAAGCACAGTTGTGTTTGGTGCTTATCTGTAAATACACAGAAACGTGAAGAGTACGTCCGTTGAGTTGTGTTTTAGCTAATGTTCTTCTGAATTGGGAAATGAAGCTGAGAAAGTTTGTAATGAAGCCATGTTAAATGAGTAACGATGAGACTGGTTTTCAAATATAGTTGTCTCACAAAGCAGTGATGCCAGTTTTCTGTACATAGAGAAAAATGCAGTAGGTAGAGAAAATAAGCTTGTTAGTGACAACATAGGACTGTTGAGACCAGGGAAGTGTGGGTTTGTGTCACTGTTCTCGTTACCCTCCTGACGTTGGGCACATATGGTGACTTTTAAGGGACTCTTCTGCACTGTCTGTAAATCTGGAATATTGATAGTTTCTTAATGCAAATATCTTCAGAAACTATCATATTGCACTTGTGTACGACTTTAACGTACAAATCCGTGCTGGAGGTAACCAGTTTCTGCTTCGCTTCTGCTTCTGCAGATCCACTGGTGAGAAACTTTCAGTTTACTAGCAGTTCCTTTTGCTAGCTTAATTAGTTCCTTTTAAAAAGTACAGATTATAAATGACTCAAAATACTGCACAATATTTTTCCAGTAACAGAAAGTAGAAAGCTCTTTAGAAATCCTTGGTCAGAGCCTGCAGGCTTGCCACCTTCTAGCTGAGTTCCCTTTGCTCAGCCAAAGATAACGGGCTCTCAGTAGAAGCATCCTGAATTAATCTTTTCTCTCACAAATGTAGCAGGTATGTCTAGTGCTTTGACATGGAACAGTCATTTCAGTATGGTTTGTCCTGATGATACCGTTGCTGGTAGTATTCTTGAATTCTTTTGAGTGTGGCCAGCACGTCTAGGGAGAGGATTCTCCCCCTCTGCTCTGCTCTGGTGAGACCCCACCTGCAGCACTGTGTCCAACTCTGGAGTCCCCAACAGCAGAAGGACATGGATCAGTTGGAGAGGGTCCAGAGGAGGCCACAAAGGTGATCAGAGGGCTGGAGCAGCTCTGCTGTGAGGCCAGGCTGGGAGAGCTGGGGCTGTTCAGCCTGGAGAAGAGGAGGCTCCGGGGAGAGCTGAGAGCGGCTCCCAGTGCCCAAAGGGGGCTGCAGGGAAGGTGGGGAGAGACTCTTCAGCAGGGCCTGGTGTGACGGGATGGGGGGTAATGGTTTTAAAATAGAGGGAGGTGGATTCAGATTAGATATTAGGAAGAAATTTTTTCCACTAGGATGGTGGAGCACTGTCCCAGGTTGCCCAGAGAGGTGGTGGATGCCCCATCCCTGGAAACATTCCAGGCCAGGTTGGCCGGGGCTCTGAGCAACCTGATCTGGTTGGAGATGTCCCTGCTCCTGGCAGGGGGTTGGACTGGATGGCCTTTGAAGGTCCCTTCCCACCCAAACCATTCTGTGATTCTATGTGTTACAGCTGAGGACCATAATCCTGAGTTATCCACAACACAGATGAGGATGGGACTGGTATGTTTGTCTAGAAGGAGTGTGTGGTGTTGAACACATCTTAAACCATGGAGCTTCTCTTAGCAGCAGAGCTATTCAGATAGTCTTATTTTTCTTTCTTTCTACTCTTCCACCCCATCCCCTTTTTGTTCCCCAAGGCTGCCTTGCTGTGTAGCTGCACAAACAGTTGTGCTGACAGCAGGCAGAGGGTGGCATAGCAGTGAGAGCCGCTGTCGTTGATTTAACTGGTGCCATTGTCGGATAGCTAACGGCATTACACTTAACGAGCGAGGTGTAAATGCTGTTTTGCAGAGTGGATGTGATGTTGTCACTTCTCTTGAGTTTAAACCAGTCCAGATTCAGAATGTGTTCAGAATGTGGTTCAGAGCTGCTTCAGGTGGGAAGAGAAACTGATAAAGAGACTACAGATCTTCTTGGTCTCTGCTATTTATCTTGAACATCCAAAATCCTGTTCCTTTTGAACACGAAAGGAATAAACCAGAATCTGTTTTCTTTGCTCACTCCTTTCAGCCAGCGTTTGGTCCTGAATAGAATTACCTAAGGACCGCCGTCGCAAAGCTCATTCAGGCAACGTGTTTGACTTTCTACTCCTACTTTGTGTACGTGATTTTGCTCTGACACGGCGTTCCCTCAGCTGGCAAAACCCTTTATACCACACGTGCCTCGCACGCCTTTGAATCGGAGCGAGGAAGTGGGAGTTACGGATTTCTGCCTTTCGGGTTGAGTTGCCTATTGCTTCAGCAGCTTGGCTTGGTGAAGGGGCTTTGGTGGTCAGTACCCCCGTCTCAGTTGCTCTTCGATCTATAAATATAAGAGGATGTCCTTTGAGCAGCTTTACAATATAAAAATTCTCCATCCCCTTTGTTCAGGACGTTTACCTATGAAACGATGATCACTTCATAAATGACAACTGTAGTTTTCCCGACAGCAACAGAGATGTTTAACTTTCTTCCTTTGATCAATACAGTCCATTAGGAATGAGAGCGCTCACCAGAGCTGGATGAAATATTAATTGTGCACTTTTGAGCTAGATGCAGATTCATTCTGAACAAAGTGGGAGCAGGGGGATTCTGGCATAATGTCTGTCTGTTTTTCTTTTAACCCAGAATCGTGAGTCTGTTTGCATGGGGATGTGTGTTTTCATTGAAATATTTGAGCTTAATGTGAACTTTAAATGTGCTTATTTGGTCAGGTTTAAAGCACTGAATGTGTTTTTTGAGAGTTATATTAATGCTTAAAATCCATTATTCAAAATTTAGATAGCATGTTAACTAAGAGGGCCAAGCCAATGCTTTCCATGTTAGCCATAATCCTTTTTTTTTCCTTTTGTTTCCCTTCTGGAAATCGTGAGTACATTCATTAAAGCTCCCCTCAGGCTATCCCCAGTTTCTCACACAGTGAGATACTTTACAGTCTGCAATGGGGAAAGCAATCTTAAAATTAATTTTAGCAAAGCATAAAGTCATGACTAGGAATTTTTTTTATTTGATATGACTTAGTACTTGAAAAAAAACCAAAAGATTTTCTGGAAGGTAGAGTAGTTATAGTAGAATGTAGTTACAGTAGGATAGCCATGTAGGCAAACGTGCCTCTATCTGAACATCCCTGTCCTCTTCAGATGAGTGGTTGATGTGTTCGAAGGGGAAAGCACGTGCTCATGTTCCAACACACCGCAGGTTTTCTATATTTTCTTACACAGACACGTTAAGGAATTTTATAGACTTCCTGATGAAAGCAAGTGGCCGAATCTCTTCCTTCATGCATCAATGGCCATCAGTTAAACTGGCGTATTCCCTAGTTTCGTGTGCTGGTGATCAACCAAGTCCCCTGAAAATTGATGGATGCACTCATTACGGGGCTGGCTGCAGTTTCGTGAGCCGCTCGCGGCCGGTGGGGACTGACTCTTCACGAGGTAGTTGGCATGTTCAGCTCAGCAGCGGTACATCTGGCTTCGTGCTTCCTTTCAAGGACTAAAGCCTCTTGTTTGAATACGTTAAGCATCCTTTGTTGGGATTTTGTATAAACACAAGTAAATGATTTCCCAATTACAGCATTAAACCAAGGAAGGTTAAAAGCCACAGCCTCTTCTTTTTATTATTAATTTGTTCTGTATTTTGTAATCTTCTCTTGCTGAGATTTACAAATACCTTCTCTAAGGATGTATTTTACGAGTCCAAGCCATCTGTAGGATCAAAGCCAAGGAATCTCACAGCCCCCGCTTCGGAGTGCACAGCAGCGAGCCTCTCTGTGTGGAAGGAAGCATGTTTTGCAGAGTTGATGGTATGATTTTTTTTAAGAAGCATACACCTGTTTCTGGTTACAGGGTGAAGAATGAATTGCCAATTACCTCTACATGTTAGAACATGACACTTCATATTGCGGGAGCTTGTGTTTCGTTAAGGCCCCCAACTACGTAACCATCCGTTCCGAAATCACGAGGTGGAAAGACAGCAGTCCTTGATCGGTCGCTAATATTTGTGCGTGTGCAAGCTGCGGGAAGGGAGGTCAGTGCCACCGACCTTTGTGTTCCCGTCAGAGCTCTTCAACAAGATGAAGTGATCAAAGCAGGATGCCAGCACATCAGCACGATCTCATTACTTCAGAAGCTGCGTGCACAGATGCTGCTGGTGCCGCATCGGGCGTCGCTGATTTGCATTCATAACACCTCCATTACAGCTCGTTTGCTGCTACTTGTAGTTAACCAATTCTTCCTTTTTTTTTTTTTTTTTTTCCC